>KK118554.1:79391-134620 GCA_000611955.2 Stegodyphus mimosarum
TCTCCTTCTCCCGACGGCTAATACTGTCGAACGCGTAACGTAAGAACGAGAACTCTGTTTAACTCGTATAAAAATAATTGATTCAATAACATAAGCAATACAATTCGTGAAGAAAAATTTAGAATAAGCATAAATTAATGCATATAATTTACTCACTCAATAATTAATTAACAAATAACTGCAATTAACTACACATTAATCCTTAATTCTAAACTAACCAAAAATCACTACATAACACATACATATATACGTTTCGAGAGCATTTGGGCTAAATAATATAAAAACTATCTTTAGAATTCTCGATAAATAGTCTAGCGCGCTGAAGATAAAAAATCGTGTTTTTTCCCCCTGTACAGTGTCGCCATTTCTCACTTTGAAGCTGTCGAGTTTCAAAAATTCGTTAAAGTTTTACAAAATAAGAAACAGACAATAAAACAAATTTCAAATTCGGGTTTCCAGATACCCATATTCAGGTGGACGACTACGTTATTCAAAATTTGATGACTCTAGGTACCGTTGTTTTTTCCAATGCGAAAAATATGCATACATTCGTGCAGATTCTTCATTGTTTAATTTCTTTAAATACAATACAGAGCGATGAAATTTGGTGGCAACAATTTAAAAAGTGATACGCTGTTTATAGCGAAACGACGCAAAATGGAGTTTCGAGAATAATAGCCCTTCTGGTTTAACGTTCCTTTGGGCTAAAAACTTTGGAGAAAATATTAATAAATTTAGATGAATTTTTATCAATATGCTTAAATTTTCTACAGTGAAAGAAAAAAGAAAATCGGTTGTTTAATTTAAGGACCTATTTAAATTAAAATTATTCATTGTTTTATTTTAGTTCTGCTTTGGCTGCAAGTTAAGGTTATAAGATATTTCTCCCATCTTTTCGGCGTGCCTTCATGGTGTAGTGGTGAGCACGCTTGGCGAGTATTCCACAGGTCCTTGTTAGAGTCCCGGCGAAGGCGTTGCTCATTTTTTCATCTTTCCTGTTTCGAAAATGCCTAATGTTTCTACAAGTGGCGCCTGAACTAAAAAAGGTGGTGAATGATGATTCTCCACCACCGGGATTTGGCGATTGGGTTCCCTGAAAATTAATCTATTTTTTTCTGTATGTGGGCTTAGAAATACATTTACTTTAAGACCATGGCAAAAATTTTATAGTTTATAATTCAAATTTTTTTTCAAAAAAATTTATAAAAATTATTTTAAAATAAATCATTAAAAATGAGAGTATTGTATTTGGAATGAACCTAAATTTCAAAATTTCAAAGGACGAATCAAATATGTTTAATAAAAAGAAAGAGATTAATTAATATATACCAAATTCAATTAACATGGAGTAGCTAAAATGTTGCAGCTAATGTTTTAAAAACTTCTCGTGCGAATTATTTTTTAGAAATTTCTCGTGCGACGCCAAAGTTGGCAGTTTGGCGTCATTTGGGTCGGTGAATCGAAATATGGAAAAACACTGTCATGTCATCAGAAAAAGTCCGATTTTGTATCAAAATATCTATATTAGAACAATGCTATATGTAAATGTAATACATATCCTAAGTCGCGCTTTCGAGACATAAAAAAAGCAAGTTGAATTTTGTCAAATGCCCCAGTAGAACGGGAGTTAATAGAACTGTCCTATTTTTTGGGGGGAGGGCGCAGTGTACCTTGTTATTATAATTTATATAGCGAATTTCTGTTATGCTGAAGAAATAAAGTCATAATTTCCAAAGTTCTATTTCGATGCTCAGAAAAGTAAAATTTAAAAAACTAATATTTGATATTAGTTTATTTAACTATTTGAACTTTGGGCGGAAAATGTTTTTGGCATTAACTTTCGTCCTCAGTATGGACAGTATCACTTATCAGTTTTAAATTTTCGAGGGAGGTCAAACATAGGCATCACTTCTTTAGAAAATTTTAGAAAAAAATTTTTGTTCTTGAAATAAAATTGCCTGAGTCTGATTGCCCTCGAAACTGCTACAGTTTCATTCCAAATCTCTGCGATACTAAGGTTGCTGTCTTGTCTTATATTAAACATGTTTCTTAATTTGAAGTCTAAAATTTATAACAGTTTTTATTCTGTCCAGTCCAGCAGTTTTACTTGTACTCATTTTTCCATTAAAGCTGTCAGATATATGGAAATGCTGATATTGGGCAATCATTGATGAATTCATTGGATATCATTAAATCTCCTAAGATGACTGATTTTGCGGATACCTGTCCAGAATATGGGATTCAAAATGTATCGATTTTCCTTCTGTAAAGTACAGAGGTTTTACAAAAAAAAAGCCCAAATATTTAGTATCCTAAAAGTGTCAAACACACTGAACGTTTTCTGATATTATTAGTTCAACAAAAAAAAAAAGCTTTTATTGGTGTGTGTGAAGTTCTCTAACAGACGATTGGGAAGACGTGGTCATTTAAACCCTTTTTTCTGACAACCTTACAATATGCGCACTACTGAAAAATGATTCCAGAGGATTACTATAGTATCTTAACTTCCCGGATATCATTTGATCCATAAATCTAAACACATAGTGTGTGAAGAAAAGACTGATGATTTTTATAGCATCTAGAGCAAAAAATAACAGTGGTCATTTCAATTATTACTCTATAATTTAGGAGATATTGGGCTGGATCTGATTATGGCAAAGCATACCTAAGCTGTCTGCCAGCGAATAGAATGTCTTATGAAGGACTATCTAATGGTTTGCTTTGGTTTTATGTATTAGGCAAAGCCTCAAGGGCTATCTGCCTAAGGGGAGGGATGCCTTCGTGGAGCAGTTTCTAAGGGAAACTGGCTTGTATACATATTAGACATGGGGAAAACCACGAAAACGCACATGGATTCAAACCTCGGAGCGAACTACCAATGTTCAGAAACTTTACTCCTCTACCGCTGATGGGCCGGCCTTCTAAGGCAGACTCGCCTGTATTCATTAGATATAAACTTCTAAAAACGCTGAACTGTTCGCTGGGATTTGAATGTAGGTCAAATTATTAACGTTCAGCGGCTTTAACCACTCAACCACTAGTGGCCATAATTCAGGGATCCTGAAATGAGATAAAATTACTGTGTAGATACTGTGTAGGTAGAGCTCTGTACCATACTGTGCCATACTGTGACATTACTATGAAGTAAATGTCAAAATATACTAATGTAAGTTGTAATCTTAAGGTATTTCTCAGTATTTTATCATTTAAATCCTTTTAGTTTATTTTATAGTCTTTGAGTAATAAGGTATTTCTCCCGCCTTTTTAGCATGCCTTCGTGGTGTAGTGGTCAGTACACTCGGCGAGTATTCGAGAGGTCCGTGGTTCGAGCCCTGTGAGGTCATTGTTCAATTTTCATCTCTCATACTTTCAAAAGATACCTAAATGTCTCTACAAAGTTTTAATAAAGCCTTGCCCTTGAGCCATTAGTTTTGGTTTGAAGCAGGAGACGTGAAAAAGGTGCAATGCCCTCGAACCCTGGACCTCTTGAATACGTGTCGAGTATGCTTCCAATTACAACCACAAAGGCATGTGAAAAGGAGAGAAAAATTACCTTATATACTCCACCTTTTAAAGGGCTACTGGGAATTAGGGGACCCAGTCGCCGAATCCTGGCAATGACGAATTATTGTCCACCAGCTTTTTAGTTCGGGTGCCAGTTATAGAGTCATTAGGTGTTTTTAAAGCATGACACATGAAAAAGGTGCAGTGTTCTCGCCGGGACTCGAAGCCTAGACCTATCGAGTATGTTTCCAATTACACCACGAAGGCATGAAAAGAGGAAGAAAATATGCCTTATTAGCTTACCGTATATCGATATAAAAATATGTAAGTTTCAATTTGAATTCGAAACTTTTGTATTTTACCTCAATTAAATCTGATTCAAACTGGCATGCATTACTTGGAATTCTGTCTTATTGTTCTTGATATATTTCTATTTTTCCCAGCGCAGTTTGTTTATACCACATCTTTTTATCACAACTTTTATCTTCACTATTATTTTTTTTTCATTTCTGTACTCAGTAAGAAAGAAAAAAAGGCATCATAAAATGCTACATTTTAAGAAAAGAATATAAATCCTTCTGGAAGTGAAAAATAAGGAAAAGGGAAATTGTTCCAGTAATTACCTCTCGTTTGTGGCGGAGACACGCTTTTGCAGTTTTTTACACCCTCTGAAGATTTCCATTTATTTTACTTTTTCTTTTATCTCATCTCATTTTTTCGCTTCTTCTCATATTCCTCATTCTGGTTAGTTAATTTGAGTTGGGATAATATTAAAAGTTTTACTTTAATTTGTTGACTAACTCAGATGATTAATGTTAGCAATCTGAAAAGTTGTATTTTTCTCTTGTCCACTTTTGTTGGAGGTACCTGTAAAATTTTTTAAGGTTGAGAAAAATAATATAAAAGTGTGTTTCGCAGTGCCTCAATTTTCTTTTATCTCTTTGATCATCAAAATTATATATATATATATGCATAATGATTTCACGTCATGTAAAAAGCGTTGGATCAATTTCATTCCTTTTTACTACCCTGTACGATGTAAAAGAAGTATTGTAATTGCGAAAGTTTTCCAGTATTATATTTCAACGAAAATATCCATTTTGACCGCTATCGAATGCAATTTAACGATATTTTTGCGTGACATCTGTACCTAAGGACAAAATAAAGGACTCTATTTCCCCAAACGAATTGTAACACTGATCTAATGGATTTAGAAGAGGTTGCTTTCATGGTGTCTGTACGTACGTACGTATGTATGTATCTATCGCACATAACTCAAAAACGAGTAGCCTCAGAATATTGAAATTTTAGATATAGGACTGCTATAACATGTAGGTGTGCACCTCCCGTTTTGGTTGCAATCGGCCGCACCAAAAGTATATATATATATATATATACACTCACTTCCAAAAGTTAAGCACGAAGATGTAAAAGGCAAAATAAATCAACAAATACTGCTTTGATTGACACAAAATTCGGCAGGAAAGTAGCATATATATTTATGCATAAAACAAAATCAATAATTATATACAGAAATGAAAATAATATTAAATTTTTGTAAGTTATTAGATAATGACATACTAGAGACTTAAACAGAATTATGTATAAAGTGAAAATAAACAGCATAAAAAGAGGTATGTGATCCCCCCTCATCTGTATACAAAGTTTACACCTTGTGACCATGCTTTCAATTAGGTGGTCAACCACCGCAGAATTCAGCAATCGCCATTTTCTTGTAGAGCAGTTTCCAATAAAAGTAGCTGGAGATGGGAAACGTGGAGATACAGCACGGCCGAGAGATCAGCTCAATAAGAGTGACTGGAGGTGGGAAACGTGAATATACAGCACGGCCGAGAGCATTCCAAAGATTTTCAATGGGATTAAGGTCGGGTGAATATTCTGGCCACGCCATACGCGCAATCCCTTCACTCTCCAGGTACTCATCGGCGATGTCAGCTCTATGGGGGTGTGCATTATCGTCCAGTAAAACTAAAGTAGGGCCAACTGCTGCAGCGTACAATCTCACAATGGGTTCTAGGACTTTATGTCGATACCGGACAGACGTCAAAGAACCCCGTTTAAAGATGTGCAGGTCGGTACGGTATCATAATGAAATCTCTGCCCACACCATAATGCTTCCGCTTCGGAATGCGTGATGTTCGGTGATGTTTGGGGACTGATTGCGTGTTCGTTGTTCACGCTATATCCTTATACGCTTGTCATCTGGCTCTAGAGCAAATCTTGACTCATCAGTAAACATGACATTGCCCCAGTCAGACACATTCCAATTGACATGTTCCTGGCACCGCTGTAATCGTGCCCCTCTTGATTGGACAGATAGAGGACCATAAACTCGAGGTGCCCGGGTGTACAGTCCACTCATATGTGATCTTCGGCGTACTGTAGCTGCAGATATCGGCTTACCAATGGGCGCTGTAACCATAGATGTCACACGTGTGGAGGTCGCTCTGCGATTCCGCTTGTCTACAATAGCAATATATCGATCTTCCGCTGGGGTTGTAACACTTGGGCGACCGGCTAGGGGCCGACAACTGTTTGTGTGGTTTGGAATTTTTTCCATAAACGTGAAATTACAGAATGATGAACGCCGAAGAAAAGAGCAACATCTGTGATCGACTGTCCTGCTTCAATGCGCCCCACAGGACTCCACAGCTTCTGTAACCCTTCATAAAGCTGGCTTCTTATAAGACTGCCGTTTTGCCATATTTCTTGACATGAAAGCTCTATTGGCTGTTACCTAACATATTTGCATACTTCCATCTACTTCTGCAGCGAATTGCATCCTCTTCAATTCTGATTGGCTTCCGGAAATTAGCATTTTCCTCTCCGTGCTTAAGTTTTGGAAGTGAGTGCATATACCCACTCTGTTACTCGCCTAAGTGAGCTCAGTTTTTTTTTATTTTTATGTGTTGGTAAATTGTGTATTTTTTGATTTAAAAACGACAGAATTATGTTGTTCTCTTCCGGTTAAGGTTTTTATGCCTTTAGTTAATCTGCATATAATAGTTGTAGAATTGTCAACAATTTAGAAGTTGTTTAAGTGCGACTAAGCCTAATTTTTTTACCATAGTGGCCATATTTGTTTACATTTGAATTTTAACTGTGTAGTGGAATTAGTCAGTTTCTGAACCTTCAGTGTCTTTTTGCCGAGTGTGACCAAAATAAAACTTTCAGAATTATGCACCGAAAAATCTGCTTTCTTGCCTGCTGGCCGAGTTGTTTTTTTTGCGTAGAAACTCTAATTTTAATCGTAAAAATTGTTTTAACTGTATTTGGTGTTGATATTTTTATATTTTTAATATTTAATAAATATATTTTGTGCCTCGTCTCGAAGTGAGAAGTGAATTAATTGAATGAGAAATATATCTCTAATGAAGTTCGAGGAAATAAGTTTAAATGAAAGTTAGGAAAAAATGAGTATAATTTAATATTCCGTACAAGAGTTGGATCAATTTATCTAAGTCATGTGGTGTGCACATGATGTTTTTTAGATGTACTACTTGTGACTGATGATAATGATTTAATGCTCTAGTAGCTTAACATTTTGGATAAAGAGAAAGAAATTGACAGAATATTTTTACATATTATTTTTCTGAGCCCTTTAAAATGTTATTAGAGACGTCCATAGCAAGAGAATTGTGTTTACATATCTTGTAAATATATTCATGAACAGATTTTTACATAAGGATAAACTTTTATAAAATGGCTTTTTTTAAGGATGTTGACAGAAAGGACGTAGTTCAGTTGCGGTTTTATATGTTTTCGTTCTCAGAAAAGGATTCTAGTAGCCTTGAATTGCGAACACCCGTAGGTAACGATTTTAATTTTATTTTGTTGTATAACGGTTGATATTAAAGCAGCGGTATGACACGTTACATAACTATGTTCTGGGTTGGAAGCAGAGGACAATAATCGAAGAAGTGTTATCACGCTGTAAAGCATTAAATTATTAATATGCACTAATTTTGCAAACCAAAATCAGTCAGTTAAAGAAAATTGGTACAGGTATTGGTAAAAGTAATGGGGACACCAGCGATATACAATGGGTCAACTGTTAATGCCTTCCCATACTAATTAACCCTTAAAAATTAAAGAAAAAATTAAAAAGTGAACGTACAAAACGTTAATTTAAAGGGAAAAAAGATCTAAATGTTTTCAGCTATTATATTATGCTCAAGGGGGCGTTTTCTTCATTTACACATATATATGCAAATTTCGAGAGCATCTGGGCTAAGGACATTTTGGGCTAAAAGTATTTAAAAACAGCACATCTTAAGAACTTGCGAAAAAACGGTTTCGCGTGCTGGAGATAAAAATATTTTATTCCGAATAGTGTTACCACTGCTCGCTTTGAAATAATTGAGTTTTTTTTATCAAAAATTCGTTTAAGTTTTACAAAATATGAAATACTCAATGAAACAATCTCGAAATTCGAGCTTCCAGGTAGCCATATTCGGTTGAAGGACTACGTTATACAAAATGTGATGGCTTTAGGTACCTTTGTGTTTTCACAGTGCGAGGTACATACACAGATTCATGCACATTCTTCATTATTTGATTTCTTTGGATTTAATGCAAGGCTCTAACATTTGGTGGCAATGATTTGAAAAGTGAAACCCCGTTTATAGTAAAGCAACGCATTAACTTGTTTAAATTTCTTTAGCTATAATACAGGGCAATAATATTTAGCGGCAACAATTTGAAAAGTGTTTCAACACTTTTAGTAATTCGATGCAAAATTCTGTTTTGTGACTAATAGCCCTTTTGAACCAACGCTCCTTTAGGCTAAAAACTCATTTTTTTCTACTTTATAAGTGTTTACAAAGAAAGGTTGAGGAGACGAACAATTGAAGAAAATTAGTGCAGCGGAACTTCGGATTAAGAATGGCCTCATCACGAACGAAATGTCCGAACAAAGTACGTCTCAGGTGGCGAACGCTAGCTAATTTTATGGATGCTCAAGTTGGCAGCAGAGGATTTTCAAAGGTGTTATGAGGTAATCTTTCGAGGTTGAATTAACAATCAGACTTCCGATAACATCACTGAAATATTTTCTGTTAACTCTGAAAGTTAACGCATAGAAGCAAGTCCCTTACAGGCCCATGAATTCGGTGTGAAAGAAATTCTCGCCAGATTGAATTGCAACCATAGATATTGAGAGCTTTTGACACTGAAGTTTTATTTCCCTTTGTTTTTGTTTTGTTAGTTATGGTATTGTTTTTTTACATAAAACCGTGGTCTTGGAAGTTGGCAATGAACACGTAGAAGAGTTACTAGAAGCTTCGTAAAAGTAAACTCAAAAAGGAAAGTATGAAGAACTTCAGGTGCAGCAGCAAAAAGGCGGTCGTGGGGCGAAAGTATTTTCAGTGAAAGATGTGGGAAGAAACGAGGAGCCTAGTTCAATGGCTTGCGAAATATGGGAAATAGTATATGGTAAGATTATAAGTTTTATATAATCATATCATTTTGATAAAGGAGCAGCAAGCTACAACATAAGCATTTTCAATAATAATGTCATGTTTCACTTTAGAAATACTTTAATACTTTGCCAATATCAAGCTATTTATTATTTAAGATGAGCTTTCTCAAGTTATGAACTAAATTACTTCTTTGCAAGACGATGTGTCCTGATTTATACCTGATCCTTTAAGATCTGTTCTGATTTATACCTGATCTGAAACTTGGGCGCTGACCTTACGTGATGAGGAAGCTTTGGGGATTTTTTGAGAGAAGCATTTTGCGTTGCATACTTCGTGGTGTCCGTGTGATTGGATCGTGGAGAAAAAGATCTAAATTAGAGCTATACAAGATCTATAGACAACTCGAGTTAAGTGATAAATTTCTTCAAACTACAGAGACTTAAATGAGTTGGACATCTGGCCAGAATACGTGAAGGTCGGTGCTACAAGAAAATCGTATGGGTACCAGACCTCGCGGTAGATCTCCAATGAGATAGATCGATTGTGATGAAAATAACCTGAGCATTCTAAAAGTTCATTTCTGCAACTGGAAAACAATTGCCAAAAGCAGAGATGCCTGGATAAGACTTAAATCAAAACCTCTATTCTGTATTAAGATTACCATTTAATTGTTTGATGTTTTTATACGTAAACTGATTTTCATCGTTATGAGGTACACTGAAGATATATCATTTGACACTGAAATTGTTTGCCAGCAATGATAGGTAACGGAGGAGAAATTTATGTAATTTCGGGAGTCGAATATAATTAATATCAACCTGTAGAAATTCAGCAAACTTTGGATGATTCAATGTTCGGGTTTGGATTTTGGAGCAGATGTATTCTGAAGCGTAATTTTGCAAAACATTCTAACGAAAAATTGCATAAAAATTATTTAAAAGGAATAATAATCTAATACAGATATAAAATAAAAATTAAATACCAGAAATACTCGGATTTACTCGGTATTCGCCAAAACGTCTAAACATTTGGGAGAACAATGGTAGAAATTCGAAGGGATATTATTCTAAGTTATTGCCCTAAATATATCTTTTGAGAAGCATGACAGATAGCATAATTTATTTTTAAATAACTTTAAGAGCGAGATTTAATTACTTCACAGCTTATTCACATAGTATCGCACAAATCTAATAGCTCTGCTTATCGCTCTTAATTTATTTTTATTTATTCTGCATTCCATGGGCTTTAATAATCATACTTGTTTAAAGTACCAGAAAATTTGCTAAATTTCTTTATTATTGCATGATTACGAACAATACATAAAATTTAAAGAAATATTAAAAATAAATTTGACATTAAATTAAATAAAGCGAATTGGGAAATATCAATAATTTAATTTTATTCTTATCCGTATTTTTATTTTTCTTGTATATTACTCTTAACGTTTTGATATTTTGAATATATGTCTCCACGATAGTTTTTATTCATTATTGCTGTGCGCAAATATTGTCGTCATTATTGTTTAAAAAATTGAAAAATATCTAAAATTAATCAGAATTTGTTAACGCTTTCTTCTTCAAAGATTACTTTATTTTTCGTGAATAAAATATTAAAGCATTCCATAATGATATGATTTTTGTTAAATTTGTAATTATTTTTTGCTATCGTCATTAAATCCTGAACTTTCAGTTATCTTTAATAAAACATTTCTAGTCAGAAAGTTAAATTATTCTGAGCAAGAAATATACTTTTATTTCTTTTCATATAGGATCTTGTAACAACACTTGAGAAAATGAGAAATTCTTTTGAATTTTTCAATTTTTTCAAAATTTATGTTTGAAACTTACAGTTATTTGCATTCTTCTAGCTTCTTTTTTCCCCCAATTTTCTTCTTTTTAATTCTCTTTATGCAGAACATGCATGGTTTCATTTGCATTTCAAGCATGATTTCCTATTTAGCTTTTTATACTCATTCAAGATTATTATCATTCATTATGGTACTTTAACTTTTCGGAAGACAAGCATAACTAACACGGCGTTTTATGCGTCGGTTCTTTTATGAAATTTAGATTTTTTACATATATTAGCTACTGAATAACTACTTTCTTTTGACCGAGGACTTTGCTTTATTTATCTCTATTGCTGCTTTAAAGAGGATTTTCAATACTTTTATTTGTTAATCTTGAATTTCAATTGCTTTTCCATTCTTTATCGTACTATACTCTCTGACAGCATGATAAATTCTTTGAGTTTATGAGAATCGTATGTATATAGCTTGTAAAAATTGGATAGTTCTGAAATTAAAATTTATTCACGTACAAACACGTTCATAACTTTTTAAAACTAGATATCAGTATCCCTCGATTGCTGTGATGGTTAACTAAAGCAGGAACTACTGCGATGGACTTGATTTCTACGCAATGATGAGGCACGGATATTAGTATCTATCTCTGATACAAGAAATATATGTAAACAGAGATCTATCAGAGGGAGTCATCTCGTGTGGCTGATGACAGGGAAGGAAGGGTAGGGGAACTCAGACAACATTCCATCCAGATAGTCTTATACATAGTTAGGATAGCATATTCTTCAGCTTCAGGGAATGGGCTGTATCCCTAAAGCTTAAGCTACAGATCCTTAAGCTACAGATCGAGAACATGAGATTTGCTTTCAGGTCTTTCACTAAATTACTTAAGTTCTCATATGTGACTGCAGGTATTGAAATAAGGATAAGAAAACTAGCATACCATCCCATCGAGGTCCTCGTGTTAAATTTAGTGGAAAACACTGACTGAAAACATTGTCTGACATTAAAACCGAAAGCGGAAAAACTGGGCTACATCCATTACTTAACGTACAAATCAGAAGCTGTCATTTTGTTTCCATTCGCTTGCTAACTTAAACAAAAATACTGATACATAAGATTTTATGTTTTCTCCCTTAGAATTAATACATGAGTTTTTGTATTGTATGATCTATCACTTTTTTAAATCGTATCTTTTTCATATTTTTACACAGACATTAATAAATCTTGTGAGTTGCATGCCTACCCACCTGCAGTGATGACTGTATACACGCAGGGCTCTCTCTGCGTTCCAACGCTATTTGTGCCCCAGCATGTTAATGTTCCATAGTCGTAGTCTGTTTTCGCTGTCACGGTTGCAGTACTTCGTGTGCCGTCACTGACGAAGGGCACATCTTCCATATTCTCTCCAGATTTGTTGAAGCTCCAGCGGAATGTGACATCCGTTGGATCAGCGTCCACCTCGCAGAGGACCTTGACCTCTTCGTGACGGGTCGCCCCGTAGAGAATTTTCTGTCCTGGGACACACACTGGCGAATCTGAGAGGAGAAAATACTGTCTTTATTGACTTGAAGTTTTATGCCATCTTTCGAGGGGAAGGAATAATTAACAGTGAAAAACCTGAATGAATTTTAATCTACTGCATTCTATTGAACTTGACTTTGAATTGAGCCAAAATGTTACAACAGTATGAACTCATGCATTTTAATCATGCTTGTATCATATATTAATTTATACGTGCGATCAGGAATTTTAGTTAGAAGGTTAATTCATGATGCGTGGGGTTTAAAATCATTTTTCCAGATTTAAGATAGGTAGAAAACCTCGTATTTCACAACAAATAAATCCATAAACCAAATTCAATTCTGAGAATATTTTTTTTCATCAGGATGTCATTGAGAAGAAAGTTATAAAACAAATTTACAGAATCTTATTAAGCTGTTCTGTCGCAAATGGGTAATTATTGTAAAAAAAGTAAATTTTGGAAGATAGTGCTAATAATATTTTGTAAAATGAGTACTTTTTCTTTTTTTATAAATCGCTAAATTGTACTTTCAATCAAAATTAAGACTACATGGTAATCTGATACCAAAATTTACTATATCAGTTTCAAAATAATTTATCAAGGATCAAAGGCCCACCAGCGGCCGAGCGGTAAAGACGCTAAACACTGGTAGTTCGGTCCCGAGGTTCGAATCCCGCGAGCAGGCTGGCTGCATGGGCGTTTTCGTGGTTTTCCCCATACGAGCCAGTTTCCCCTAGAAAGTCCTCCACGAAGGCATCCCTCCCTTTAGGCAGATAGCCCTCGTGTACTTTGCCATAATTGAATAACCTAACCTATCAAGGCTCAAAATTTGGTTAAAGCGTAATTGCTTAGATGCAATATGCATACTTCAAAGAAAATTCTTAAGTTATCCTATACAAATAGAAATTTACAGTTCATGTAAACTCGTTCTGAAAACTAATTTAAAATCAAGCACAGTCTCATTTATGCTGTCATACAGAATCGCAAATTGAAAGCAAGCCACACTTGGGTAATATAGTAGAGCTTTTCTATTCATTTGCATAACGCAGGTTCTCGACGAAATAAATGAATCAACAAAGCGTGGGAGAGTTTCAAGGTTGTATCAAGTCAGTTCTGTGAGTGAGTGTAATGCAGTTTTGTTTGTTGAGTACAGGAAATCAGGCGAATTCTGTATAGTTTCACAGAAGGGCTATATAGGATTTTTTAAAGCGAATGAGTGTAAAATGGCAGATGAGTTACTGAAAATTTTCATGAAACTAATTACGTGCACGAAGGGGGTTTTATTCTGTTGGTATAAAAACTTACCAGGCGGTAATATCATGAAAATAAACGACCGAAAGTCATCAAAAATTGGAATTATGTATACCATTTTTGTTAAAGAGGAACTCTAATCATTCTAATGTTAATTTTTCTTGTCAATTCTTAAAAAAATATCATAAGCTTAAACAACGCGCTGCTGATATAGGAGATCCATAGTTCGTGCAATCTTCACCACATAAAAGGGTACTGAGATAAATGGGTATGCACATGATTCATTCGACCAAGCCTCAAAGCGCAAAGTCATCACAAAAGACCATTTTCTTTCACAGGGTTGAAATGCGTAACATAGGCCATAGCGACAATAGCCTTGATTGATGACAACTGAACTCCTTGGAATGCAATGCATGATGACCACTCAGTTGCTTGATAGCTTGAGCTTAAAGTGCACTTTCTTACCCCGTGTCGTTAAACGTTCCACAATATGCATAGAATCCGATTCAGGTTACATTTTATGCTAAGCATTTAGTATAGTAGTATTCTGATGCCGTGAATAGTTAAACACTTTATCTCCGTACTCACAGTGACTTATTTTTCTAAACTTGATCTTTACAGTTTCTGCTTGATTAGTAGTTTTAATAACAGGTTTCGGAAGCAGGAAGCTTAAAGCTATATAATGATTTCCTTATAAGAAATGACCAATGGTTTGCAGCTATATTGTAAGCAAATAACATTTTCTAGACATTTCTGTGCATCTGTGTGTCCTATGCAAATACTCCTGTCGAAAAAAAAAATAAAAATATATCTGGATTTGTAGAACATTATTTCTTTATGTTGAATCGACAGTCTAGTTCGTCAGAATATAAACAATAACTAAAAATTCCTTTTACACTCTGGTAATTTTCTGAAATTTATTTTGAAAAACATTTTAAATATTAAGTATAAAATATTTTCAATGTTTTATAATATTCTCTTTATATTTAAATGCATCGTTTTGTTAATAAGCACAATTTACAGCTTTGAGTAACAGTTCACATTACGTTGGCAAATAAGTTGTTATTCTGAAAACTGCATTTAAAGTTGCTCATATTTGTACTCTAAAATTATTCATAACCATTCACCAATTTATAATAAAGCATTGTTGTGAAAACTTTATATACCATCATATTCTTTAGGATGCGCTTATTGATTGTAATTTCAAGAAGTTTCCAAAAATCCACTTTGGTATTAAATATGCTTTCATAAATTTGATTTGTAATATCTGTTACATCTGTTACTACTGCCATTTTTAAAATTAGGTCATAAACTTCTAAGCACTTCCCTTCGTTTGCTTGGAGTTCTGTTTTCTTGTACAGCCAGTTCTGATGCATAAATACCAGGTCAATGAGAAGGTTTAAAACTCAGACCTAGATCTAAATTTTGCTCGTTTTTATTGTTCATATAAAATTTATCTCAACCATATACGATAGCCCATTTATTTTTTCAAGTTAAATTAAATCCCTTCCTTTAAAATTTCCTTTCCTTCCTTTCCCTTATTTCGTATCTAAATAATCTTCAGTATTCTAAGAATTTATTTAAAGTACGATTTTATTCTGAGATCTTATTTATCGTAAATGCTTTTGTTATCAAACTGATTATAGTAGTTCCCATTTTATCTATATAATCGGATCATTTGAATTCGAAATAAAATATTTTACACTCATTTTGTCACATAAATAAGAGCCCAAACTAATTCGCGGTAGCGAAATATGAATATGATTTAAAAAAATGTTTAATTGCTTCTCATTTCGGTGTAACAGAAGGCTGATATTTATCACAATCTGACTATGTAAGGAAATACTGGCGAGCATTTGGCAATGTTAGAGTAACGTGGCAACATTTGTGGAAATAAGCTCCAAAAATCATTCTATAAGGTTAAGAAAGGCAATTTTAAAATTAGTTAAGGTAATTAGTGTGGCCTAGAGGACACTAAATGCTGGGAGTTCTTCTGGCTCCGATATGAGGCGAACGGACTACCTGCCTATTTATCTTTCGAGATTTTCTCCGTATGTAACATGAGTAAGCGCCGGTTTCGCTTAGTAAGACTTTCAGGAAGTGACCCCCTGGGCGGAGAGCCTACGTGTGTTTTGCCATATTCAAATAACCTAAACCAGGGTATAAATAATGCAACCTCAGCTGCGCTGGATGGGAGACGAAACTGGTTAAAATCGCCAGTCCAAAGTAAAATCGCAAAATTCAAGTAAAATATAACCATTACGGTATAAAGAGAAAAGTGCTATCTCCTGCGTGGCGTTAAGCTCCAGACTAGTCATTTTAATGCTGCTCTTCTTATATAAAAGAAACTGATGTAGTAATAAAAATGTTAATTCCTAAACTTTGTTGTAACTTCTAAACAAGATCAAGTCTTAGAAACTAAAACGTATATTTGTGTTAAAGGGGAGAAATTTAGCAAGAAAGGGCTTATTTCATGTTTTTATTTCATTTGTGGCGAAACGTGAAAACACGAGCAAATATTTACTTATGAGTACTAATATGTAACATGAATTTTGCTGTAACATCTAAACAAGAAGCAGTCTTAGAATATAAAGTAAATATTGTTATGTTCTATGGGTTCGTGGATTTGGAGTAATTGACGATAACTCTTGATAAAGAATGGAAACACAATTTCACCAGTATTCCACAGCAGAGTTCCATAGACACGTTTAGAGTCTTAAAAAAAACTATGATAAACACGCTGAAAGAATCAGCAACACAGCCGTCAGGCTGCAGCGGTTACGATAGCTTCACGGCAAAGCACTAAAGTACAACTTCTGACTTGGTTCGGTCGCTCTCAAGATAATCTCTGATCTCGAAACACTACTACTGAACTCAACATACTACTCAAGGTAATCTTCTTCGCGTGCAGGCAGGGTATGTGTAGCTTTAACATACTTTCGGGAACATTCCCGAGGAAAACCGTTAAGCATGCGTTCTAGAATGTTCTCGCTCCGTCTATGGTATATCGCCAAATGGGCGATTTGCTGCCAAATATAGTAACCTTGCCATGTTCTGCCATGAAGGAAGGAATCTCACTGCAGCTGGGTATTTCGTAACAATATTCATGTTCAGGAAGTGAAATCTAATAAGCAAAATTTGTTTCATGTTAGTAAGAGAAAAAACGTAAAAATTTGTAGAAGAGTGTTATTTTTTATCATTATTCTTTAGGTATAATTTCCATACCCCCTTTTTTATTATCATCTTTTACTTTCGCTGACACTGTAGCACTGTTTACACTTATTTTAATATTTGTGCTAAAATATTTTTCATGTGCACAGTATTTAATCCAAATATCAGCTTTTTACATCTCAGTTCATTAAACATAGGATGAATCGATCGTTGAAATACAAACTGTGGTCATGATCGTTATGTATACAAAAGTGGTGTTATATATTAAATGGAAATGCGTAATGGAGCGCGAGCCTAAGGGAAACCATACCATATGCGAACCTAATTTATTTAACTTACACTCATTTAACTTATTTACATTACATTATTTAACTTACACTCATTTAACTTACTTACATTACATTATTTAACTTACACTCATCCTGCAGGATAAATTCCATTTATTAATCTTGATATTTTCATTTTTAAAGTTTTCCCTTAATAACGTTTCTTTAACTGAGACGCACAGCAGCAGAAATGATCTGCAACTGTTATGAAAACGAGAAGGAATAATATTATGTTAACAAACAAATCCATGTCTGATTCGAAAGAATGTTCTATAATACTATATAAAAAGAGTTCCGAATACGAAATCCGAGTACGAAATATTTCTTCTGATTAGCTACTTTTAGCAATTCTCCTCTATCCTATCCATACAGAGAGTTGATGCGGAGGATATGAAGCAATATTTTAGACAAAGATATGCATTCACTTAGGATCATTATGTTCTCAACGTTTAGAAATCCTTTACGAAAATATCTCTCCTTATAGGAAGATAGCATGTCTTCATTTGCCTTAGTTATATAATTTCAATCCAATCTTTAAGCATTCACAGCGCCGTTAACAATTGCTCACTACCAAACTACGATAATCAAGTCCACATTACTAACGAAACTTTGCTGCTTATCCACGAAACCCCAAGAGCGTTTCCTGCTCTCCGATGGAGTACCCTCTCCATAATTTGCCTCCGGTCATAGATAGGGAAAAATCATATTCACAGTGCAATGTATCATTATTGAGATTTTCAGTTATTGTATCATATATCCCCCATTTGGCTCAATCATTACCTTAACAGAGAGACCAGTCAGAAATTTAAATTAAAGTTGCATCTGATGTTCATCATTTTGCTTCAATCAGTAAAATTTCTATAAATGGGAAATATCATTTGAATTAGTAGTTGCAAGGTTTGCCCTTATTTTGTTAATAATTAAAATTTCTTTACTTGTTACCATTATATGGACTATTTTCATCAAAAATTCTTTTCTCTCCAAATGTCAGAGTATCAACACCTCTTGACGAAAGTGCAGTTGAACGCAAAGCTTACTTACAGTTAAAGAAAATGAAAGCAAGCATTAATGTCGCTGTTTTTCGGTTGTGATTTAGATTAATATTTTTGTTTCATTTTTCTACCTTAAGTTAAATTAGTGAAAGATAATTTACATACTGTGATATAAAAAAACCGATTAGATGCTTAATTTTAAACAAGGGAGTAGCCGAAATATACCTCAGTCGGATATTCCACAAGGGCAAATACGATTAATTATCATCAATTTCTGTTAAAGACATACAGTTTTGGGAATTATTTTTATTTAGTTTTTTAATTGACTGAGGTAAAAAGAGATTTCACATAGAAGTTGAAATTATGAGGCAAAATATTTCTCATAAGCAATTTGCATTTCGTTTGCATTAATTGTTCGTTATAAGGCATTTTCTCCCTCCTTATCGCATGCCTTCGTGGTGTAATTGGAAACATACTCGACGTGCATTTGAGAGATCTAGGGATAGAGCCCGGCGAGGGCACTGCTTATTCTTGACGTCTCCAGTATCAAAATAACCTAACGACCCTACAGTGGCTTCCGAACTAAGAGGTGGTGGACAATAATTTGTCACCATCAAGTTATGTACAATCATAGCATTATGTAATCCTCTCACCTATGTAAAGCTGAAACCGCTCCTGTATAGGACTGTAACCTCCATGTTTTAAATCATAAAAAACTGCCGGTACAGCTTCTTTGGGGATCCAGGGAGTTGTCGCTTGTAGATAAGGGAGGAACGCGGGACACATGCCTGCTTACCTATGTTAGACACCAGGCGTTCCTGTCCTCTGTCACCTATCACCACCAAGATTGAACGTTTAGCTGCTCTCATCCCTAATAGTCTTTTAAAATGGGGAGTTTATAAGCTATTTTATATGCAGACTTTTGTAGCGTAACTGGAAGCACACTAGACGCGTAATCTGGAGGTCAGGAGTTCTAATCCCAGCAAAGGCAGTGCTCGTTTTTCAGGTCTCCAGCACCAAAAAACCCTAATGACTCTACAACATCAGCTTTAATTTCGTTTACGTTGGGCGGAAACTACTTTGGAGTTTTAATTGAAATTAAAACAATGTCTTGATAATTTTCGTTAAGATAATTTTCCAAACATGCAATTTTCGAGGCAATTTCATGATTTTGCTTTTGTTATGTAGCGATTTTTAGTTAGTTTTGAAGTATGGATTAATGTGTGGTTAATGGCAGTTTATTTGTTAATTAATTATTGAGTGAGTAAAATTATATGCACTAATTTATGCTTATTCTAAATTTTTCTTCACGAATTGCTTACGTTATTTAATCAATTATTTTTATGTGAGTTAAATAGAGTTCTCATTCTTACGTTACGCGTTCGATAGTAATAGCTTTCGGGAAAAGGAGACAATGGGAAGTCGGTTGCTCTCTGCGTAATATTTGAAATTTAAAAATACTTCCTTTTTATTCACATGGATGAAATTTATACCTCTTAGAGAGAAAAAATTTAGCCTTCTTATGAATCTACTTTCATGACTGCACGTCGCCCCGTTGGAGAATTATGCCCATTTAATTGCTAAAATTGTTGAATTTCGTGTCTAAAAATTTATTCTGCTATAAGGGTCGTTTTCGAGCACTTCTTCGTCCAAGGTCATGTACTGCGTCCGGTTGGGAAGTAGGGTTGTTACATTCTTTCCCTCACCCCTCTCCTGTTGGCGAAGGGGGTGGCGAGGGTGGAATTTTTTTTGGTGTGTAGAAGGAAAAACTAAGTTTTCGCAGCACTGTTTTGTGTTTGGCGAGATTTGCATACTAATTCACCAAATTTGGTGATTTTCGAAAATTCTGGATTCTGGACGATTAAAATCGTCATGCAAGGCCATGCTCAGCCCTTTTTGCCTTGGATTCGCAGCTGTAGAAACACGTTATTTTTTCTTCCTCTGGAAGAGCCGGAGATGGGAAATAAGATAAAGATGAACATCTAAAAAAAAACTTGAAGTTTACTCCTCCGCACTTTACCATCCCCGTGTTGGAGTCGAGAATGTTGTTTTTTCCTCATCGAATTAATACGTTGACACCATAGTGGATGCAACTTGAATCCCGCTATCCGGATCCTGCCTGATCGGTCACTTAGATCCGAGTACTACCATCAACTCGCCTGGATGAGAATAGACGGAAAAGGGAGGAACCTTTAGGAGCTCTTGTTTTGCTGCACGAATGCACTTTACCATCTTCATAGTGTCTGATCCAAGTGTCCAGATTTCTCGCCGGACTCCCTCGTTCAACATCTGCGAAGGACTGGTCGTCGGCAGAGCCTTGTTCAACACCTGTTATGAATGGGACATCCGGAAAAAAAAATCTATAAGATGAGTTAATGCTTAATTAAATTTTCAATTCTTCCCTTCAAGTGAGTTCAACCTTTTGATTGTTAATTTCACCTGAAATTTAGTACAGCTTGCGACTTAAATTCCGTGAACATGTTTCCTAAGTAATATGGTAAATTAAAATTTTTAAGAGATTTGATTATTTGATGTAAATTTTCCAGTGATGAATTATTAATGTAAGGAGTAATTATATGTGTATTTAATTTCCAATTAAATTCTATTTAACTTTTAGTCAAGGGTTTTTCTGCTGGATCTTAAATCCAGGCTGTGTATTTAAGCAACTGCTGCACTATTAATCTATTTAGGACTTTTAACTTTAACTTGGAATGTAATTAAAATTTATATATAATGAATTAAGACAGGATATTAAATTTGTTAACTTATCTAAATTTTACCTTTTTACTTTAAGTTGTTACTATTTTTGGTTGAGAATTAACTTTAACTTTTGCAAATTAAGGAACGATTAAAAATTTAAATTCTACTTTACCTTTAATTGAGTAATTGAATGTAGGAATAAATGTAATCATTTTTCTCCAACGGGTCTACTTGAATATGTAATATTTTCTAACTGCCTAAGGGATTGCTAAATTGATGTATGCAATTTTTACCTGCAATATTGGTAAAGACACCATGCTCGGTGATTCATAAAATTTCCTGTGTATTTTGATGCTGGCCAGCAGAGTTTTATAACTGCATATGAAAATTTAATATTAATTTTTTTTACGGTGTAATTTTTGATTAATGTCATCTCGGTGCATATCTGAAAATAGCAATATATATTAATAATTCTAAAATGCATTATTTTAAATAGTTGTCACCCTGGTACCATAGATCTAGAATTTAAGTTGATAGATTGCGTGTCTTCCTTATAATGTTGCAATAAATATACTTGGTTATATATATATATATATTTGATTCAGAGTATTTTCTTATGATGTCTTGTGTAATGTTCTTAACACCAGTACTCCTGCTTGGTCTTAGGGGTTGTTCGGGTTAGTTTTTGGGAAAAATTATACACAACGCAATGAAGTTTTAGTTTTGATATTATTGTAGGCAAATTATTTAATTTCAGGTTTCAATTGTAACAGTTAGTATTTAACGTCTGGTACCATAAGACCAGAACATTTTGGTGCCGCGACCACCAGAACACTTTCAAAGGAATTCTTTTTTCCCAATGTTTTGTAAATAGCTGAACTACTTTCCACTTTCCCGTTAAAATAAAAACAATACATTGATAATTTTATTTATGAACCATCTGGAGTTTTCAAGGCAATTTCATGAATTAACCTTACAAACGAAATTGTGATTATTTTTTCTGCTTAACTACTTTCGGCTTTCCCATTAAAATGAAAACAATACATTGATCATTTTATTTAAGAACTATCTGCGGTTTTCCAGGCAATTTCATGATTTCAAAAAATTATGATTTTTCTCCCTGGCTAAATGATTTCCAGGAGGGATTTAATACTAATATCTGATATAAAAGTTTTATCTGATAAGGTGTTTTGCATAGCGAAAAACAAATGTCATACAGTGTCAAGGCTATATATTGGTAACAAATCCATCCAAGTTTCTATAATTTCTGCCGAGTGGCTGAACATGTACGTGGAGAAGCACCGTCATGATGAAACACAATGCTTTCACGATCTGAATTCTGAACATTTATTTCTGTTGAAAAGAAGCTTTCATATTTGTTAGTTGTTGGCAACGGAATCGAAAGTGATCGTTTTATTCCTTGATAAAATCTCAAAGTAAAACATTTTCTTACAATCCCATGAATAATTCCTTTTTCTTGTTGCTTGAGATGAGTCGTCAGGCTTGGACTACGATCTTTTGCATGCAGTGGTACTGTAAGGTACCATTTTTCATGGCCAATTATCAATCTCTTCAAAAATGGCTCATTTTGGTTATATTTCAAAAGCACGTTACATACACTGATACCTTGTCTTCAATGAATTCTTTTTAGCTCTCCTGGAATTAAAATGTCAAGTTTTTTTTTAAATAGCCAAGATTTTCAAATGGTTGTTTATGATCATTTTAGGTGAATTTAGTTTTCCATCAAATTCACATACACATATTTATGATCATTGACACATATGACGAACAGCTTCAATCAGGGCGTGTAATTTATTATCATCAATCTCAGCTGGTTTACCAAAATTTGATGCATCTTGCACTGAAAAATCATCACAACAAAATTCTTCAGTCTGCTTCGTGCATATATGTCCTGTTAATGTTTCCTAAGCATACATTGCGCAATTTTTTTGTGTGCATTCGCCACTCTTTTGCAAAAAGTAAAATGTGATAAATATATTGAACTTTATTTTCAATCCTTTATCATAAAACAGCTACATAAGCATATAATATATATTCTACTTCGGTAGCATACAATTAGACCAGAACTCTAAAACTAAAAAGACATATGGTAACTTCTCACATAGTCTTTGTAAGTACTACAGAGAGAGGGAAAGGGTGTAAAAAGCCCTTTTATTAATACAAGTAAAGCTTAACAGATGGCACTAACCCGTGCTTAGGAAAGCCAACACTTTTGGATTTAAGTCCAAGACAATGGACAATCTAAAATTAATGAAATTTACACACAGTATACCATATACAGTATATACACCTTCACAACTTGAGCGCAAGCCGGCTCTAAGTCGTCGTAAACAAACGTAATGGCAAGAATAACTGAACGCAGCAGAATTCTAATCGAGAGTATCAAGGTTAGCAACGTGGCCTTCAAGCAGGCAGAACACGCTCTGATTTCGCCCTTCAAAACTTTAAGTACTTCCTTACTTAAAATAATTGGTTAGGGAATTGAAATGAGACCTTATAAACATTCCACAATCTTAATAAATCATTTAAAAAAATGCAGATAATGCCATATTGCATGCTTGAAAACATTGTTTCAAAGTCCACTGCGTAGCTGTCTTAAGGTAAAACAGAAAGTACTTTCTGGATAAAGAAGCAGTATGATGTATAATGATTTGTTAGCTCTCATTAGAATAACTTGATCGCATGCGATATACATACACAAACAGCAAAATTAGGTTTGCTGTCAAAGACCTCCTCAAAAAGAGAATCATGCAAGCAGTTACAAGCTTATAGCGGATATTCTTGCTTCCACCAAAAGCACTGGGCTTTTGGAAGCAGATTCTGAGCTTAGTATAATCCATTACTTAAGTACGACCCATTACTTAAATTGTAAGCAACAGCACGTTCGACTAGAATCGGGAGATCTGGAGTTCAAACCTTGGCAAGAACATCGGCAATTTCTCACGTTTCTCTGTCCAAATAAATACCTAAAAAGACAAGAAACTGCAAGTGGTTCAAACTCTGAATCTTCCGATGCTAGTCGGACGTGCTGCACTAATGTTCAGAAAGGAACATAGTGTGGACGGTGAGATTTCCTTACAACTGATATAAAATAATTTAAATTTTGAATATAAAATAACTCACATAGTAAAAAAAATATCATATTTCTTGTCACTTTTATTCGTTTCAGGAAGATAAAAATGAAGTATCGGAAAAAAAATTTTAAATAAAATTGAATTTTTTCCCCCATCCGAGTGAAAACGAGCGAAATAGCTTTGAGCATGAATCCCTTGTTTTAACACATTCTGAAAGTTTGGAAAAACTCAGAGCGGCATTAACAAAATCTTTTTTATACCTTCGAAAGATATAAATTTTATTACTTTGAAGGAAACGAAAATCTGGAGCTATTTCCAAAACAAATTTAGTTTTAAGCTCAGTCTAAGTTTCAAAAGTTTTTCTTTCGAGGAAAACATTTTCTACTTCCAATTTATGCTTCAAGAAGATTCGGGCATTGGTGATTGTCGGATCTCAGAAAGGTTCGACAACTATTATAAGTTACGAAACAAATCTGAGTGAGTTATTAAACTGATGGTTTTGTTAAAGAAATAAGCGTACAATTTTATTTACGCAAAACCCTTGTTTAACGAAATGTGAAGTTGCATATTGGATAAAAGATGCAAAACGATATAGAATTATAAATATAAAAGTACAGATAACATGGAAAGCTAAGGCTAAATTATCTATCTGCGGGCACATGACGTAGCTCAAAAGAAACTTTAAATAACATTAAAATTCAACGTCTGTTTAGTTTTTATTTTAAAACAATTTGAAGGCATTGAATACGTTGCGCAACATATTTCTTTAAATAAAATTTACAAGCGAAGCATTACTTTAATACTCTTTGTCATCGGCGTAGTTATATTCAGTATACAAGGTATTTTCTCCTTCTTTTCCACATGCCTTCGCGGTGTAACTGAAGCACGCTGGATGTCTATTCGGGAGGTCTAAAGTTCGAATCCTGGCCAGGGTACTGGGAATTTTTCACATTCCTGAATCGATATAACCAAATGATTCTAAAACTGCGTAAAAAAATATTGCTGCATTTGCAAAATTGAAATGTGGTAAAGAAGTCAAAGAATACACAATAAGAATATCATGAGATCTTTGTGACGTGTTTGAAAGGCTTGAAGTGCTTTACTTTAATTTAGTCACTCTGTAGAGATATTAAGTTTTTTTGAAGTAAGAAAAGTGAAAAATGTGTAATACCTTCGCCGGGACCCGAACCTGAACCTCTCGAATACGCGCCGAGTGTGTTACCGTTACACCACGAAGGCATGCAGAAGCGAGGGAGAAAATACCTTATATACTCCCTCCTTTGAAAGCGCAACTGGAGATTAGGGGACCCGATCACCAAATCCTGGTGGTGAAGAACCGTCTCCATCACGTTTTAGTTCAGGCGCCATTGTAGAGGAATTAGTAGTTTTTGGACCTTGGTCTGAAGATTTTTTTGAAGCAGGAGAAGTGAAAAATGTGTAGTGCCCTCGTCGGGACTCGAATCTGGACCTCTCGAACACGTGCCGAGTGTGCTACCGTTACACTACGAAGGCATGCAGAAAGGAGGCAGAAAATACCTTATAACTCAATATGATTATGTAAACGGGATTTTACTGCTTCAAAGGTGGAATTTAGATCCCTGAAAATCTTTGCATAATTCTACATATTTTTTACCTCAGGTAAAGGGATAAATGTGCACCTCTGTGTACAATGAAATATTTCGCATGTATTATAACAAGCATTACTGAGTGTACCTCTTAAAATCGAGATTTTTCTACGTTACGTAATGCTGCTGGAAAAAGGCTACCGAAGCTAATATTAACTAGTCATAGCTTAAGACACAATAACACGCCGAACGAAACTAATTCAGAAGTCAAAACAACAAAAATCAGCGTAATATTCTCAATATTTTCACAGCGTAATATTGAGCGTAATATTTCAATCAGCGTAATATTGAGAATATTACGCTGATTTTTGTTGTTTTGACTTCTGAATTAGTCATAGCTTGTCTCTAGAACCGCACCTGCTCTCGTATAAATACACTCATGGACAAAAAAATTAGCGCACCAAGAAATAATTGCGGGATCATAACGAAACTTGCAATGACGGTACATGTCGGGGAGATATGCAAATGATTAGAAATGCAGCGTGATTGCGCATTAGGTATAGCCGATAGAGGGCGTTGAACGTTGTGCTTTGTGGAGTATAAAACAGGTAACCAAAGCTTGTTTGAGCGTGCTGAATCATTTACAAAGGAAGAGCTGAGGTAGACATGCCATTACGCCGTGTTCGAAAACAATATGAGCAGTTGTCGCAGTTTGAGAGGGGGAGAATAGTCGGGATGATGGAATCTGGATGGTCAGCTAGGAGAGTAGCTCGTCAATTAGGCCGCTCTGATTGTGTTGTGAGGAGGTGTTGGGACCAGGGCACCCGAGAGATGTCATGTACACGAAGACCAGGCTCAGGACGCCCTCGACAGACCAGTCGTCGAGAAGAACGCCACATCGTAAGTAATGCACGCGCCCAGCCAACTGCTTTATCAGCCGCCATCCAGGCACAGGTAGCACCTTCACTAGGGGTCCCTGTGTCTTCTCGAACCATACGAAGGCGCCTGGTTGAAGGACAGTTGGTATCGCGGCGCCCATTACGTGTGCTGCCCTTGATGCCCACCCATCGACGCCTTCGTTTGGAGTGGTGTCGAGCACGAGGAAACTGGACTGCAGCGGAATGGAACCAGGTAATCTTTAGCGACGAATCCAGATTCAATCTCGGCAGTGATGATAATCGTGTTCGTGTGTGGAGAGCCCGTGGTGAACGCCTCAATCCTGCCTTTGCTGTACAGCGACACATCGCTTCCACAGCAGGTGTGATGGTATGGGGTGCCATTGCTTACAATACATGGTCACCCCTAGTATTGTTCCGTTGCACCATGACAGCCCAGCGATATGTTCATGAAATCCTGCAACCACATGTGTTGCCACTCATGCAACGGCTCCCAGGAGCCATTTTTCAACTACCCTTTATTGGCCTGCCCGATCCCCAGATTTGTCTCCAATCGATCGTATCTGGGATCATTTGGGGCGACGCGTTGGGCATCCCGCGTGTTTGAACTAACTAGAGGCAAGGTTACAGCAAATATGGAACGAAATGTTTCAAGACATCACACAGAACTTGTATGACTCAACGCCCGATCGTATCGCATCGTGCATTCGCGCTAGAGGGGGTCGAAAGGAGTACTAACTACTCCGTTCTTTTGCCTTTTTCTCTGAAATAAATTATCCTTTTTCTTTGATTTTCCTATCATTTACTTAAATTAAAATAGTCATTACGTATGTAAAATTTCGTTTCATTTTGACGACTCCTTCTTGGTGCGCTAATTTTTTTGTCCATGAGTGTACCTCTGGCAACTAATTACGTCACTTCTTTCCTAATATCCCCGGTGCTCTGCTTTTCTGTCTAAAAGTATGTCGCCCTCGTTAACCGGTGTATATGAGAAATTATTGTTATTGTTTATGATCTAAAAGTATATTGTTTAAGAAGAATTAATCTAATGTGCCTAGAAATAAATATGGTAATTAGCTGAACTTGGATTGTGTCAATATCTCCTTCCATCTTCCCACTCGACAACTGAAAGCCGCAAAAACTACTGGTGTTAACTGCGCGTCAAAAATATCCCTCCTCGGTCACGACGACGACGACTGCAAGCTGATGCCTCTTCTATGCTTCCCGAATGATTATACATATATATATATATATATATATATGAAATTACAATACAATACATTTATATTATATACATAGAAATACAATATCTACATCTGTGAACTTTTATATTAATTTAAATAAATTATTTCAAATCATAATACCTTAATTCTTACAAAATATTTTATCATACTTTTATATATTCCAAAAAATGAAACATATACTCATTTACAATTTTCATTTGACATATACCCAAAAATATCGTTTTTGATAAATAGCAGATAAGACTGAAGTAGTATAGATGGCACTGTACCTACTGTCAAAATTATTATACAAATCTTTCAGGCATGTATATAATTAAGTTGTCCTTTGTTTTAACGAAGCAATATCATCAATAATTCTACTTAATCACTTAATTTATGTTATACACAGAGTATGGCCACGTCTTAAAGGTTTCCTTGACCGAATGAAGATTATATCTGCCACAATCAGTTTATCAGTGCTTTAAAATCCATGATATATTCTCAATTTACATTAACAATCCTGGGTAGATCGTAAATTAGCGGAAACTGAACACGATTTTTATGTTGAAAACCATTTGGGATTTATCCAAATAGGCTTCCACCGTTGGTTGGATGTCTTTTAAAATCAAAGGTATCTCACAATATAAATATAGTTTCAAAATTAACGAGATTTAATGATGTTTCACGTTTTATGTATTTTACCCTGCATCATCTGAGGTTTCTTTAATGTGGAAAATTTCGCGAATTTAATAGAACTTTGCCACTACAGAAATGAACAGACTTGTCAACGTTGGGCTGAAGGATTTCGATGTTTTATTTTTTTTCCTAATCTTGAATCCACAGTTCATGACGTTTATTTGTTTATTTTTTTTCACCTTTCAGTCTTACCTAATGCGTACTTTTCGAAATTTCTTTAGTAAGAAATATGCCATTTAAATATGTTTTTATATCGATCACCTTATAATCAACGAACAAAACTAGATGTTTTCGAGACATGTTCTTTAGTGTCCAAATCATTTATATTAATTAGCCAGAATAGTTCGACGTAAATCCTCCACAAAATATTCAAAATTTTAAACCTCTCTTTATTTCTTGGATACTCAAGGGTTCAAACAGAATAACTCTGAAAAGTTGGTAAACCTTCCAGTTGGTAATTTATATACCAGAAAGAATGAGACAAACTAATGTATCGATTCCTTTAATTCCAATATATGTCTGCTTTAGAAATAACCATAAAGAAACCAGTTCCTGCGTAAACTGAACATGGGTACAAGAAGACAAACCTCGGGAGATGCGCCTCGTTCACTGGCAAATCCTTTTTAAAGGATACCCAACCAATGCCCAATTGAAACACATAATCGAAGAGATCTAAGACTTGGTCCAGATTTCTCAACTAGCCACTACTTCCAACTGCTACCTCAAGATCAAATATTCTGTTTTCGAGTGAGGATACCCAACCAATGTCTAAGTGAAACACAGAATCGAAGAGATATAAGACTTGGTCTAGATTTCGCAACTAGCCACTACTTCCAACTGGTACCTCAAGGTCAAATGTTCTATTTTCGATTGAGGATACCAATCATGTCCAAGTGAAACACAAAATCGAAGAGATCTAAGACTCGGCCCAGCTTGAAATGTTAGAAAAAGCTTTGCAAAATCCGAACAGAATGCCACAAAATTGAGGAGGAAGATCCATTTGAATGTGCACAAGGAACCTCTGGACAACAACGCAGGCGATCACATAACTTTAGGTCAAATAATAAGGCTTTATAATCGATGTTTACAGACATCTGAGAAGCCCTAAATTATAGGAAAAAATACACCACTATAGCATTTTAGTTGTGTAATTATTGTTGTAATTATTTTCTGAATAAAGCATTTAAAAGATTTCTAACAATTTAAAACTCAATGGTTCCATCCGAATATTTATTTTTACAATAGAATGTCAACAGCAGATAAATGGCAGAAGATTATAAAAACAGAATAAAAATTTCACACGTTGGCTACATCAGAAATTAAATTAATAAATTATTTTGTCGTTATGCATTAATAAATTTAGTGCGAGGCTTCATGAAAATTAAAACTTGACATTGTTAAAAGAGAATAAAAAATTGCTTATTCTTCATAATACCAGGGGGAAATGCAAAATGAAAAACACATGCCAGATTGGCTTATGACTTCAAGCAAAACAAGAAACAGAAGCTTCATGAGCAAAATGTTTTCTTTTCTTCTTTGCTGAATATCACTAGCTATTAAGAAAATGTTCTTGACATTTTTCTAAAATCAAGAGATTTCTTCCAAAATACTCTCTAAAAGCAATGAAAGGCTTTTTCTCTTTTGTTTGTGCAGAGGTTTGAATTCCCTCAGGCTTCAAAGGCCTCAAAATGCATGGTTCACGTCTTTACATGCAGATTCAGAGAATAAGAAATAAGAAAATAAATTTTCCTGTTATTTAAAATAATTCAATGTAGAGCTAAAGAAAAAATATGTAACACGTAATTCAGTTTCATTTGAAAGATTTCCCTTGTTGCTTGAAGGAACGATTGAATGACATTGGAAAATTGGTTGAAAGATTTTCTTAATCAAGTAGAATGTTTAAATGAGGATTTAAGGGACTATTTGAGAAACTCGATGTGTCCATTGGCAAATTTCTACTAAGTTTAGAAATTTAATTACCTTTACTTTTCCTAGCGTTTAGAACTTATATATGCTTTTAATTTTCCTATCATTTGCTCTTTGTACTTCCTTGTACTAAGTAGAGGAAGTATTGTAATCGCAAAATTTTTTAAACCATATTTCAAAGAAAATATCTATTTCAACCGTTCTCGAAACCATTTGAAGAACGTTTTTGCGTGATACTTGTACGTACGAACAGAATAAAAGATTCTTTTTGCTAAGAAGAAATGCAAAATGGTTTCAGAAGAGAATTTTTCATGATGTCTGCACGTACGCAAGTACGTATGTATCTCCCGTAATGCAAGAACGAATAGATGTAGAACGTTGAAATCTTGTATATGGGACTGCTGTAACATGCAGCTCCGCACTTCGCGTTTTCGTTGTAATCGGCTGCACCAGTCATATGCAAATAAAAAAAATTAAAAAAGAGTCTGAAGGTTTCAGATTTTAAATTACGTCCAAAGGGGCGACTGTTTTGTTTGTTACATTTATTTACTAAATATCATGCTCTTCGCACTCAAAACATAAAATTTTATCCAACAGCAGTATCGCAAAATATTTAAAAGAGCACATCATTAGAATTTCCGATTTTCTCGCGCGCTGAAGATGAAAATGTTTTTTTATACAGTGTGTAGAGACATTAGGATATTTTGGAAACAGGTGAGATGAAAAATTAGCAATGCCTTCACCGGGAATCGAACCACGGACCTCTCGGTTACGCGTCGAGCATGCAGACCACTATACCACGAAGGCATGCGAAGAATGCGAGAGAAATACCTTATATACTCCCCCTTTTAAAGGGCGACTGGGGTTTTGTGGACCCAATCGCCAAATCGCGGTGGTGGAGAATCATCATCCACCAACCTTTTAGTTCGGGCGCCAGTGTAGAGACATTAGGATATTTTGGAAACAGGTGAGATGAAAAATTAGCAACGCCTTCGCCGGGAATCGAACCACGGACCTCTCAGTTACGCGTCGATTTTGCAGACCACTACACCACGAAGGCATGCGAAGAAGGCGGGAGAAATACCTTATAAGTGTTGCCATTGGTAGTGTTGCCATTGGAAATACCTTATAAGTGTTGTCATTGCCATTGGTAGGCCATTGGTCTCGCTTGAAATCATTGAGCTTGTTAATCAAAAATTCGATAAAGATTTACAAATATGAAATAGATCATAAATCTCAAATTCCAAATTTGGGCTACCAGATGCTTATATTCGGGTGACGTACGTTATTCAAAATTGGATGGCTCTTGGTACCGTTGTTTTGTCACAGTGCGAGAAACATATATACATTTATGCAGATTCTTCATTATTTAATTTCTTTAAACATAATACAGGGTGATAGTATTTGTTGGCAACAATGTCAAAAGTGATTCGCCGTTTATAGTGAATCGACACAAAATGCCAAAACGAAATTAATACCCCTTCTGAGCTAATACTCCTTTGAGCTAATAAAAAACAGAATTAGCCCTAACCAGATTTGCACTAAGACAGCTGCTGAAATCGAATTTTTCGGCTTCATGAAGATTTTTCTCTTATATCACACACAATAAAACTATTAACGGAGAGAATAAGATTTCCTTTATCACGAGAGCCCTTTTATTAAAAAACTGCAACCAGAAAATGATTTAGGAATTACAAGATTATCTCGTCGTATTAAATTGGATTGGAAATCTAAGCCTTTTTTTAACATCTAGGCCATCTTTTACGTCTTTGTGTAATACCGCAATCGTTGTTTTGGGAGTTGACCTGCCAAAAACATTGCACCGCAAGACAAAAGATTATGAATCTTGACGCGTGAATGAGTGTGTCAACTGCTTTCTTTTTAATCAATGGCTTGGTAGTCATTTCCTTCCTGGGTGTTATATTAACGTAATGAAAAGCCTGTAATGATATTTATCTAATTGAACGCACTAAAGTGCTTCCTGATCTAGCGTTAAGTGAGTATTTTTTTAAGCATTGCGTGGAGGATGATATACTGCTAAAGTGCTCAACTCGTGATTGATGATCAACAGCCTTGCCACAGTTTTCAACCTTACATGCCATCTTTAATTTCTTTGTTTGAAAAGACATCGCTCTTCCCCTTAGTAATTACAGTTAAGTTTTGAGTCATGATATATTTGACAACTTTTGGTTTTAATTAAGAACTATTTTTTTCTTAACAGTTTAACATCCAAGTTCGCTGTGATTGGTTAACATATTTGACCATTATTTTTGAGAACAGATTTTCGGCCCTTTTAATTGTGCTGTGCCATTTAATTAGAATGAATTAAATTTCTTTACATTTAGACATCTAATAGAAACTTTACCCCAGAGAATGAAAGAGGGATAATTTGCGACATTTCTTTGCAGATTAGAATTAAAGTTTGAATGATTTTTAAAGAATATATTAACGGGTAATGATTGATGATGGAAAGCAATGATTAATGATGCAAATATATTAAGAAGTAATGACTGATGATTGATAATAGGAGGTGACAGTTAATGATGAGAATATATAAAGAGGCAATGACTGAAGATTGGCGAGAATTTGTTGACGCAGAAGTTCCGTTGCCCCAAAATGTTCACATACGTTCGACACCGAAATTTTGGAAAATAGTATATATAAATCTATTTTTAGTGTTAATTAACACACTACCACTTAAAATGATAGAAAGAAGTCATAAATATATTATCAAGGTATAATTTTTCTTACATTTTGTGTTACAAATGTGTTAAATTTCAGGATTGCCAGACATGTTCCCGCAAAAATATTTATCAATATTTTACTTTTATTTTTAATGTATGAGGAATTAAATGGACAAAATCCAACTAATAAAGTAAAATATCTATTAAAAATACTTGTACTAGCTATTTTTCGAGAAATTTCTCTATATTCATTTGCAAAATTAATTGTCTGAAAATAATTTTAGATATGTAAAGAAACCTAAACTTTTGGTACATTTAATTCACAATGTTTCATGGAATATTTGTGGAAAGTTTCATAAAAGTAGTACAGTACATTTATGTTTGTTTCATAACAGAAAAGTGGAAAAAAATCAAGTTTTTAAAACAATAGGACTTCGGACCGAACTACCAGCATTCAGCGACTTTACCGCTCAGCCTTTAGTGGGCCCCATTAATTCTGGAACGAAACAGAAATGCATACGGCACACGCTGGTTCGTACCCTTTTGGTGCAAGTACTTAGATGTTTTCAAGACAAGTGAGGGATAAAATCAGTTTAGCTAACAGACAGTCGCGAACATGCATTTGCCAACAGGCAGATCTGTCCTCTCGTGTGGATTGGTGGGAGACCCCTGGATTCCCCCCCGGGGGTGCTCTCCCTCAAAATTGAGGGTGGAAAATAGAAGTCCAACCTCTCTTCGGAGTAGGCTCTGGCAATCATTATGATATTAGTTATGATATGAAGAAAAAATATAGAAGTGCTTAAGTGACTAAAATTGGCCGCGTCATACATAAAAAAACTGAATTTTAGACAAATAAAGAAATCCAACTTCTAATGCGGTTTTCCAATTCCTATACTGGTATTTGAAAATTTTTATTCTCGTTATGATGAAAGAAAATTCCAAGAAATTTGACTCACATATGGCAGAAATTGGTCGGGATAATTAAATTCAAAATTTGAAATTTTGGATGTCATTTTCAACTTGCCTTGAGGAACCGATTACCGTAGGATAAAAATTGCCCTGGATATTTAATTTCAAAATTTTCAATTTTTGATGTCATTTTCAATTTGCCTTGAGGGATTGGTTATTTAAGACAGACTAATTTGAGGAACCCAGTTTAAATGAAGTGCAGAATCATATGTGAATAATAGTTTTAGGCTGTACAAGAAAGTTACGCGGTGTCCAAATCAGATTTGTTTTTCTTTTTAATTTTATTTGGAAGATGCTAAAATTGTGATAACTTCCACACATTGTGCCTAAAATGCCTAACAAAGATAGCTCTGCTTTAGGTAATACTGGCATAATATGCGAAATCGCGCCGAATCGAGCTTTGTAATATACTGTGTTCCACCAAAATAGTTCAATTTAGCTTACATTTCGTTTCACTAATGTTGGATAGTACAGTAAAAGACTTTACACAAATCACATCCCTCCGATGAAATTGACTAAATATCCTTCAACATTCCTATCCTGAATATTCTTCAGTAACTTGTTAAAAACGTATTTCAAACTCATGCATAATTTCATCAATGTTAAACATGAACGTGATCGTTGTACTTTTAAAATTACTTTACTAAACATAACTTAAAAATCCATTGGCTACAGTATTCCATTGAACTGAATACTTAATTACAAAAATTACATGTTCCACCGTCGTGTAATATACCTGACATACGCAAACACTCTAGGCAAATACTTCATAGCCAGATAAGGATGAAGCCCAAAGCTTTTGGTCTTACTCCAGAGTATTCTAGAAAAGCAGCAGCATACAAGGAAACTCCTTTTCACAAACATTGACTTTCGTCTCTACTTTAGTATTCATTACGCTGAGGTTGGAGGGATGCTTAGTTCCTTTTTAATGAAGTTCCGCATCTTCTTTAGAATAAAAGAGACAGTCATTTAAGTTCCCGAAATGAGAACCGCAACTGTTGCCAGCTGCGAATTTTCCAGCAAGCTTTTAGACAAATTAAAAGTTTAAAATTAATGCTCTAAAATAAAAGTAATCATGTGAATTGATTTAAAATATTGGCACTTTATGATGATTTATATTATGGGTGACGCTAGTTAATACATTTTATATAGTAAGTTCTTAAGATTTTTTTGCTTACGAACTTCTCTTGGTTTACGTTCGCTATTCTTCGTCTTTCGCTTCCAATTCAGACTGCTACAGAAGTATGAAATTTGATTTAGAATTCAAGAGCACGTAATGGTCGTTTGGCTATTACATTTATTATCATCCAACTGTATAACTGGATTTGTGCGATCTTCCATTCCTGCATTCCTCTTTTAACTGTTCTACCAGGTGAGCGGTATGAAGTTGGGTTTACGACAGCAGCAGAAGGAAGTTAACTAATTCAGTTTAAATGTTGTAATATGAAGTTCTGTTACGAGCATTTTAAGGAAAACTTAAATATTCCCTTTACTCAGCCCGAAATGCGAAACGAATACGTGTTAATTATTCATAAATAAAGTTAAATAACCTCTAACATCTGCAAGATTTTAAAAGTTCAAACTATCATTGAATTTTGTTTTAAATTCGGCAAATTTTAATTCTTCTTTGGCGTAATGTTGTTTAGTAAAACTGTTGCTTTATAAGCTAACACTTCTGTCATGCATTCCCTGCCACATTAAAAAGCTTGATAACTTTTTGATTGAGTTTTAAATCGTTGAAATACACAGTCCAGTCACATTAATGTGACCACCACGTACTTTCCATGTCAGAGTTAAATAACCAATCACAGAAGGCAGGTGGCAGCACAGTGCAGTTGAGCGTATATAAAGGGTGTGTGAGGGCTTCGGAAAACATTTCAATCGTTGGCGTAATGCAGAAACGAAGCGATTTATCCGACTTCCAAAAGGGCATGATCATTGGCTTTCGGGCCAAGGGTGGAAGCATTTCCGAAACGGCTGAGTTTGTGAACTGTTCGCGTGCCGCCGTGGTAAAAGTGTACCGTGCATGGCAAAATGGGACTGTCCAAAATCAGCGACGTGGCAAATGTGGTGCACCACGGGCCATAGATGACAGAGGCGAACGACGGTTGCGGAGATGCGTTCGGGCAGATAGACGGGCTACCGTTGAGCAACTGACCACCAAAATGAACCAAGGGGCTACCAAAAGTGTCTCCCAAAGTACTATTCAGCGAACATTGCTGCGTCTGGGCCTCCGAAGCAGACGCCTGGTTCGTGCACCTATGCTGACTGCTGTTCATCGACGGCGAAGGCTAGAATTTGCACGCCAGTACAGCAGCTGGACGTCCACTGAGTGGCGACAGGTTGCGTTTTCGGATGAATCGCGTTTTATGCTCCATCGGACAGATGGACGTTGGCGTATAAGGCGTGAAACCTCTGAAAGGAACCACCCTGCAACCATTGCCGGAACGGTCCAAGCTGGAGGCGGGAGCATTATGGTCTGGGGAATGTTTTCCTGGCATTCTCTAGGTTCACTGATCATTGTGGAAGGCACAATGGATCAATACAAGTACGCATCTGTCCTTGCGGACCATGTTCACCCCTACATGCGCATTGTTTTTCCTCAGGATGATGGCATCTTCCAGCAGGACAATGCGAGGTGCCATACAGCTGCCAGTGTACGTGCGTGGTTCGAAGAGCACCAGGATGAGTTTACCGTCCTCCCCTGGCCAGCAAACTCACCTGACTTAAACCCAATCGAGCATCTGTGGGACCATCTCGATCGAGTTGTTCGCGCCATGCATCCTCAACCGCGTAATCTAGCGCAGCTGGCCACGGCATTAGAGTCGGCATGGCTCAACATCCCAGAGAACACCTTCAGGGACCTATTTGACTCTCTTCCTGCACGTCTCGCAGCAGTCCGCTCTGCGAAAGGTGGTTATTCTGGCTTTTGACAGATGGTCACATTAATGTGACTGGACTGTGTAATAATCAGTAATAAATTAATAATCAATAAAGAAAGGAAAAATCTGACAGGTTTCAGATTTTAAATTACGTCCAAAGCGACGTTTTTAACATTTTGTGTGCTGCATTTATTTATTAAATATCATGTTCGTCGCACTTAAACCATAAAATTCAGTTCAAGAGCAATATCGCGAAATAATTTTAAAATGAGCACATCTTTAGAATTTCCGGTACACAGTCTCGGGCGCTGCAGATAAAAATGTTTTTCTCTGTACAACGCTGCCATCGCTCGCTTTGAAATCCTTGAGTTTGTTAATCAAAAATTCGTTAAAGTTTTACAAAATCTGAAATCGATAAGAAAGCAAATTCCAAATTTCAAATTCGGGCTTCCAAATGTCCCAAGCAAATTCCAAATTTCAAATTCAGCAAGAAGCAATTCATTCAGCAATTCATTCAAGAAAGCAAATTCCAAATTTCAAATTCGGGCTTCCAAATGTCCATATTCCGGTGGAAACTTTCAATATTCAAAAGTTGATGGCTAGGTACCGTTGTTTTACCACAATGCGAGGAACATACATACATTTATGCAAGTTCTTCATTATTTAATTTCTTTAAGTATAATACAGAGCGATAATATTTGGTGGCAACAATTTGAAAAGTGAACCAACGCTTTTAGTGAATCAACGCAAAATGCCAAAATGATATTAATAGTCCTTCTGGGCAAATTGCCTCTTTGGACTAATAATAAATCAATAATAAATTAAATTTTAAAATAGAGTTTAAGCATTCAGATTGGAAAATTAAGTCAATAAACGTTAAAAGTAAAAGCTAGAGGTTTTAAATTTATTAAATTGAGAGAATATAGTGGAGGTTTTCCTAAGACGGCATTTTCATTGTCTGTGATATTAATCTTCTTTGGATTTGATCGCCTCAACGTAGTGGTCGCCATGGGAGTCACCCGTAAGCGACATCCCGTTATTTCAGTAGCGCCGTGGGAGTCATAGGTGACGGGCAAAGTAGACTGATCTTTGAGCTATGGTTCAGCCCTGCCGGTCACATGCTGTATGTGACTATATAAAGTGAAAGATGTAGCTCTTCTGAATATTGCTGTCTGTTATTTGGCTTGAGAATATTATTTGAAAGAAACCATGTCAAGAATGCCGGAATTTTTGTTATACGCATCGTCGGCAAGGTGACACATTTGGCACATGAAGTAAAATCATTCCATTAGCATCGTGACGGGCACTGTTAACCGCAGGTTTTAATTAAACACTAAACTTTATTAAAAATGCTCCAAAATAATGAAATACTTATTATGTTTATGTTTTCTCACAGAATAAGCCCGAAGATCAATAGTTATTTTTCAACCAATTTGTATACCAATTTATACCAAATTCTGTGGCGATCAGTGTGTTGTTGTGTCCATATTACATGGAAGAAGGCTTGCCAGGGCCTAGCCCAGACAGGGGTTGGACCTTTCTTTCCCCGCCCCCCAGTTGTGAGGCAGAGCATTCCAGGGTGGTGGTCCGGTGGTCTCCCACCCCTCTCTCCCCTTCCATCAAATCTCACGAGAGGACTTTCGGCTCGCCACAAATTTAGAGTGCCGCCATGCCGCATGGTCACTATACATTTTCAAACATCCTTGTCTTCTCAGGGATTCGAACCCGGGCTCTTCGGTACCACAGTAGGTTCCTTTAACCACTATACCGTCTGGAGGACGATCAGTGAGTTCAGTCATAATTATGGGGATATTCAATGCTATTATTTAATTAATTTCTAAAAAAGCTGGTAATTTTTAGATGTAGTCTGAAATGCCTGTCATGGTAGCAAATTGATATTAATATACTTCAAGCGGCTATTGCATATTGCATTGTTTGGAACATTTTAGATGTTGCCTAAGCCATACTCTCTTCTGAAAGATTTCTTCCTGCTTACAATTATGCTCAATTTTAAAAGAAACCAAATAAGCAATTTACAACATTTTACAAGGAAAGAATTGATGTTATTGGTGCTTTATTATATAAATGACTCATAGAGGTTGTTAGCGGTATTAAAATTTGTGCAACAAAAGAATTTAAAATAAACTGCATTTACTGCTCTGTCTAAATAAATTATGAAACAAAGCATTTAACTGTCAATTAAGACAATCTTTATATATTGTTGCGTTCTACGGGTTCTACGTTGGAGTAATTGATGCTAACACTTGATGAAGAATCAAAATACAATTCATTCGCCAGTATTACACAGGACAGCTCAAAAGACGCGCTTACAGTCGTCGAAAAACCATAAATACGCTGAAAGGATTTGCAACTCAGCCTTCAGGCTATAAAGGTGAAAACAGCTTTACGGCAAAACAATGAATTACAGCTCCCGACTCGGTCAATCGCTCTCAAGCTAATCTCTGAACTCAAGTCACCATTACACTAATACTGCACTCAAGATAACCCTACTCTGCGTACAGGCAGGGTTATATAGCTTTAACCTACCTTCGAGGATATTCTCAGGAAAATCATTCTAATGAATGCTAAGAATGCGTTCTAGAATGTTCTCGCTTCGCCTATGGCATATCGCCGATTTTTCGTGAAATGGGCGATTTCGAGCCAAATCCCGCAACCCTTCCTTTCCCTGCAATTTTCTGACAAGGTATCTTACCGGAATTGGGCATTTCGCAATAATATTGTAGTATGCAGTTTTATATACTTTGTATGTAGCATCATAATGCTTTCCGCAAAAACATTATTTTATAAACAGACTTATAGTCAAGTCAGACTTACTTAAAGACCCGCTGCTTTTAACAAAAAACTTAGTATTGTATTTTTCTTTGATAAAGAGCTTGATAAAGTTCGAAAATTATTTTACAGTTTGAAAATCTGCAATCAACGTATGCGTTGTGTAAGCATTATATATATATATATATAGATATAGATATATATCATGGCTTTCAACATTTAGTAAGGATGTCTTTGATGCTGTACCGTTACTGCGGAATATTCTTCTAGTTATGACGCACTATAAATGTATTTACTTTTTACCCAATATTCATTAAGCTGCTTTTAGGAGCGTTTCGCTTACATGGAATCAGACAGTCTCTCTATTGTTATTTACTGAGAAATAATGCGGATATAGCTTAAGATGTCACGAGCCATGCGCTATTCGTTTCTCGGAAAGTGTCAACAAGATTTAGTAAAGTACTCGACTTGAATACTAACTGATTTACATTTCTGGTGAGAAAACTGAAAGTAGAAATTGTCGTGAAGCTCTAAATCTTATTTTAACTGGCTAATTAAAATAATAATAACCCTATATATTAATTAAATATGGTAGTGCACTAGAAGGTTTGTTTTCATGGTAGAGTGAAAGAAGGAGTACTTCCCGAAGAAAATCTAGCAGATGTTTTCATTATGATAATTTTAAAATTACATCATTTGACTATAAAAGGTATTGTTATTGGTTAATGAAATGAAGTTCTTCTGTGATTTCTAGAACAACACATGAGGAACCTCGAAAGTCTAAAGGATGCTAGGTATAGGAAAAATGTCCTTTGCACCAAAGAAGAGAACAATAGAATAAACGAAAGAAAGAATCAGTTTGTGAGACGAGGGGAAACTTAAGTTTAATATTCCGTAAATTACAGATGGCAGGTTATAACAAATGATAAGCCTTTTTAAAAAAATCATTGAATAACTATCTCTTATAGTTTTGAACGTACGACTGACTGTACAATTAATTGACTGTATAATGCTGTATATTTATCCAGCTGAGGAAACACCTACTTGGTGTTCATTTCTCCTGGAAAGATCATTAAACGATAAAAAATTAAAACTGGCTTTTGGACAATACAAGAAGATCTATAAGGAACAATCCAAAGGCTAGTTTTCCAGTCTGCAATGTGATCTGAAAAATGCGAGGAATGTTTATAAAACTCTTATTAACAAATCCGCTTTTACAAACTCTAACATTTCAGTCGAATATCCTTCAGAGAGAAACGTGCTATTTAAGAATTTCTGAATAAAAATTCTTGTATTTGAGTTCAGGGTAATATATTAAACAGCAGCGAACTTTTATTTCCTTTTTTCTCATTTACTTTAAAGCAAGTACATGTTTTAATTGATATATCAACCATTTTTGTGCAACTTACTTAAAATCTATAATTAACGGAGCTCCTCGCTTTTGTTCTCACATTGCTTTCAATGCCTCATTCCCAGTTATTAATGTTTCATATAAAAACGTTTGCAACCCCTTCTTGCACTGAACGCTCTCGTTTAAATAGAGTAGCTTAGCTAAAAGAATGAAATTTTTTTGTCTGTAAAGCTGATAAGCTTGCTAGCAATTTATTGTATTTAATGCGATTTATTTGTAATCGTTCTATTCTGATGTTGATGTTTTGTTCTTGGTGAATACAGCTCTCAGCTCTTACTGCAGTAATTTTAGGTAACTGCATTTATGCCAAATATACGCAGTAGGAATTGTGTTTATAATATGGGGTCTCAGGAGTAAAATACTTTTGTTATTTCCCACAAAAAAGTTTAATTAATGACATTAGAGATAAGATGCATTAAAATATATTTCAATGCATACTGTTTTCATGGATTCTTATGGAGTTTAATAGAATAAGTGTTTATTATTTCATTTCACATCATTACCGCTACATGGAGAGGCTCTCGTATATAATATTTCATTTGAGAAAATGAAATATACAATCGCCTATTAATAAGAATTTATAAAACATTTAATTACTACAACTATAGCATAAAGTATGTTGCTATAAATTCTGATAAATTCTTAACCGCTATTCTGCTGTTGTTATTGTGTTAAAACTTAATATTTTCCCGTCTGGTTCCTCAAAGGCTATCCGTAAATCTTTGGTGGCATTATTCTTTGCATTTCATATACCCTACAATTTTATTAAATTAGCTTTTCGATCCAACCGCAAAGAGCAGATACAGGCCAGTTAGTAGAAGACAGTAAAATAGGCAGAGTTTCTCAAATATAAGTTGTCTTGAATTTCTAAATCCATCATAGAATGCTTTAGACTGAATTTTTCCTTGCGTATACAAAAGTATAATTATATTAGATTCTTGAATGCTGTGGAAACAGTTTTATAATTATAAAAGCAAAAACAACTTCCCTAAAGACGCTTTAAAAGCTACTGCATTAACACACATTCACATCATATTTGTGTTACGAGTATAATTTAATCTCATTTATATACGTTTATTATGTATTAATAGTGTAAACATTATTATTTGTAATGGAATTTTCAGACAAGTTTAAAACATCATTAGAATTATTTTTAATTATCGCAGTTGACTTTTATCGGTAATTTAATCATTGATTATTCTCTGTTTTCATCTGTAGGGTAATATGCTATTTCAGGAAATTTGGGATTTTTATTCGCCATGTCGATGAAATCTTCACAGGCGTCAAGCCGAAACTGCATTTGTTCTGGCGTCAAAGTGTGGGGCACGAGTCGAAAATAATTCTTGTGTTTACCCAAATTATAGGTCGCCATGAGGTAGGCTGTTTCATAACCAATTCCCCCACTCCACAACCACTACGCTATCATCTTATTGTCACACGACGATCTTGGGCTAAAAGTTCGTTCACTTTCTATACGCTGTTATGAGTGCGAACAGTTGCAGGTCGACCACTTCGGAGGGGGATCTTCAATTGTGTCCCACCCTTCTGAGAAGCTTTTAAACGACTCATGCACGCACTTGAAGGTTAAAGCACATTCGTCGTAAACTGTTATCAGAATTTCATGAATATCCTTCGTTGATTTTCCAAGTTTGAAACAGAAGAGCATATTCATTCTCCGATCCATTTTTAGTTCAGACCGCACGCACAATACTTTCACTTTCCTCGTGAAAAAGGCACTCGCTGTGCCCCGTTCTCGGGAATTGGTTCAGACCAGTCTTGACTTGTCCGGCTCAGGATGCATCGGTTGGACACTCTTACGACCGTGAGCACTATGACGTCGTTCACCGAACTTTCTGGATAGAGGCTGTAAGACGTCTTGCAAGTGCAAACTTCGTAGTTAACTTAAAATGTTCTTGCGAATTATAGGAAGCCAAAGCAACGGGTTTTTATATCTTAATTTTTTGCATAATAGCTAGATTTCTTTCCCGCCTATGTATATAGTATCGCTGATGAACTTAATGGGTATTTTCACCTGAAAATTTCTGATCGAAGTCTGTTAGTATACCAGCATTACACAAGTGACTTCTTCTGAGCCCTAAAGAGACATGTTCCTTATGTGAAATAAAATTGCAGGCTTCCAAATTTAATTTATGTGCCTCATCGATGAATATATAAATTTATTGATACTCGCACATATTTCAAATATGTGGCTAAATTTACCTCATGTGGGAATGTTTCATTAAATAAAAATACTTCCGTATAAAAAACCAAAGCTTCTGTTGCATATATTCTACACATTTGTTTTAAAAAAATTCGAGGAAGAATAAAGAAAGTTTTGTGTAAGAAAAGAGCATAATTTTCTTACACACATTTATACAGATAAGACTGATTTTACATGATGATGATAGTTATAAGAAGAAAGTTGCGGTTTGGTGCACTTTATGGCGCATAACGTAGAAGATTATAATATGTAAACGTGTGATAAACGCCTTCCCTCTCGTTTAGGATGACAGTAACAATGTGAAATCATCTAATTATTCTGACGACAATTTTTTCAAGTTACAAGACCAAATAAAAGTAAAGTCAAACACGGAGTAATATTGATTAATGAGGAGAATAGAGTAAGATGCATACAGTTTCCAAGGTTAAATAAAATACATACCTTAAACACATTTCTTACTTTAGCTACTTGAAAATCATTTTAGATCAAATAATAAAAATTCAGTTTTTTCACAAAACCCAAATTCTTTTAAAAACTAATTGAATATAAAAACCAATTTCTTTTAAAAAACTAAGTATTTGAGTAAATTAAAATTGACCTTATAGGGTTGTTATTATTTTAAGTAGCCAGTTATTTATAGTTTCGGATTTACTATAAATTCTTTCCGTTTCCTTACCAGATTTGCAAATCAGTTTAAAACGCATTTAAGTCGAGGGTTTTGGATCGTAAAACAGAGCCTGTTTCTGCCTCTCGAGACCACGTTACTAGATTTCGCTAACTCTGATAAGATTATAATTCTTCGGATTTGCGTTACTGCTGCCGACATTAAAATTGTTACGCCGGTGAGTTTGAGCCAGCTTCGCATTAAATCAATTGTGTAGTCTTTGACTATTAGGTTTAGTTTAAATTTGAATTTGACTATTAAGTTCAATCGCCACAAATTAAGGCTGATTTGTAACAATGAGACGTGCCCTTGTGTTCACGCTTTGCTTAATAAAAAAAGGTTATCTTAAACGTTCTCAAGACTCTGTTGTTACTTCAGACCAAGCCATAATTCGTGCCAAGCCTATTAGGAGTTTGATGCTGATTTACGTTACATAAGAAAACAGCATTATATAACCTCCTTTTCTGATATTTGTTTATGTCCATAAGCATGCATAACACTTTCTGTAGTAAGATAATTCTGTTTACATTTTATTGTCATGCACAAAAGTATGGGTTTAAGATTTGAACTCAATAGCTTTTCAGGAAGCAGTTTAAAAGTCGATGAGAAACGTTTGACTATAGCAAAAAACAACATGAGTGAACTAATTTAAGCTTATAAAAAGTGAAAGGATTCCTTTCCTGAACCATTTGAAATCAAACTTTACGGAAAAGAAACGGGTGTATAAATAGATGAGATATATTACAAACCAAACGTTTAATTTGACCTTTACTCAGATCCCCATTTTACAAAAAATCGACCGGCGGCCAACGCATTAATATTCATAGAATCATTTCTTTCTCTAAATACGTTTTTCAGGTGATTATAGAATTATAAGTTAGACACATTCTGTAACAATAAAATTTTTTTCTTCTTTAATTCAACATACTTTTTTAATCCTTTTTATTCTTAAAAATTCACATGTCTTACTACGTAAGCAGCTCAGCGAATTTTTTTAAGCAATCTTCCACAGTTTTTACAGTGTAATTTAAATTAAGGCCTTGAAATGAATATTTTTCGAATAGAGTCTCTTTTTTGTCCAAGGACAAATGGAAACAATCCAATAGGAGCAATGAGAACACCGTTTCCTACTTTACTTTAATTTCTTAATTGGTTAAGTAACCTAATACTCCATAGAATTTTTTCTTGGAAACTTGAGAGTAAATAAAGCTTTGTACTTCAAAAAAGAGGAGAAATAAAGATTTTAGAAAAAGTTATGTACGTACCTAATTAGACACGTTTAATGACTATGTATAGTATGTTAAATTTTCAAACAGTATTGTTCATGATTTATATCAGGAAACTGTATAAGTAAAATACATTTTCTTTTGTTTTCAAATGTGATATAATTTCACTATCGTATTTGATGTACAATGCAAAAGAAAAAACTCTTCATAATTATCGGCATAAAAATTATTTCATATAAATTTATTTTAATTTTATTATTTTCCAAATAGGTTACATTGCGTAAGTCTGATTAAATAATAAACGGTTTTGCCATTTAATGTCTTATGCAATGTAATTGCAACATTTGAATGAATTATAACTTTTGTGCGCTTTGGAATTGAATATATAAACATGATAATTCAAATTTTGTGCTTTGAATACGTTCCTTCAACAAATGATATTACATTTAGAAAAAATTCAAATTTAGATTCACCTTTGTTTTACAGAAATACTCTGCACCTTTCGAAAATATGTGGATAGGAGCATCTTTTTTTCTAATTATTTTTTAGCTTCCGTTTCTATTCTCTTGTACCTTACTTGTATTCACTGATAATTTATTAATCAATCAAATTAAAAATGATTTCAAGCTTCTCGCTGAAATACATAATATAAATTTACACTGGACCAAGGCTCATGTTGGATATAATGCTAATGAGAAGGCGGACAAGATGGCAAAGGAAACTGGTCAAGGTCTGGGAAAGAAAGATATTGAAGTGCTGTATTCGAAAAGAAAGTTGTTAAATATTATCAAAAAGGGGATACTTGGGGAATGGAAAGAAAATTGGGAATCGCCTGGAAAAAATAATGGTTATATCAGATTTTTGAAAATTGATGAAATGAAAAAGATATTTAACAATATAGATATGAACCAAATTATTACTGGTCACGAACGAGTATTTAAGAGATTTGGTTTTCAAGAAAACGAAAACTGTCAATTTTGTAAAGTAAAAGGTAAGAATTGCCGCTTTCTTGAACCTTGCAGTTTTACTAGACACATAGTTCAGAAACACCAGTTGGATATATATGAGGATTTTGGAAATTATGAGAAATTTAAACAAGTTGCTGAAGAAATTATGATGAGAATTAATCAGAATAGAGAAGCGATGGGAATTTTGATTTGTTTGGATAATTTAAAGACCAGCTGGGCCGCTGGTCTCCGTTATTGTTTGATGGGTTGGGCCCTGTTATGGCCTGATGGCTGAACGTGTTTCGGCCTGGCGAGGCCGGGGGTTTCACCCCTTGCAACAACAAAAACAACCTTTCCTGTATTTTCCTTTTCTTCTTTCCTTTCTTCCGTTTTTAATTTAAAATTTAGCTAATTTTTATTTTTTCCCGCATGTTAATTTTACAAAAATGTGTGATAATGGCCAGCCCATATTCTTTGATATGCTATGATGTCAATATATTACCCATAAATGATGTCAAGTCAGAGTGTCATGAATTCTTTTGGTAGAATCAAATACGGTTTGTACTTGGTAGTGTTTAGAACTAAATTATTTTTGGGACTATTTTTATACAGAAATCCTGAACGTCGCTAAAGCAAATACAACCCAATAAAAATATAAAATTATTGTGAGTTAGTATATGATTTAGCTGCACAACCATTTCAAAAAGATGTGTGGAGATCCGTAAACAGAGAAAACAATAATTTTAAAGAAAACATTGCATTTTTAAAACAATCCATCCAACATGGAAGTTTATTTTTAATTTCTAAGAGTATGAGGAAATATACGGAATTTCAGTGGATAGACCTTTTCTGATTCCAAAACGGTTTTTCCCAAAATAGCTTTTTTGAACATGTTGCTACAGCAATTGTTTAATTAGTTTTCAGGAATAATCGATTTAAACTAATATATATGATTCGAAAATAGCTTAAGTTTTTTATTCAGTGCTATAGCGTGTTTTTCAAACAAATGCACTATTAAGTACCTTACAAAATTGATGTAAAGTTAATGGTTATCAAACTCAACGAAGTAGAATTTCGGGTCATGGTAAACTGTTTCCTAGGATAACGTTTTGTTAAATGCGATTCCCTTTAGAAACAAGTTATGATTTTCACAGTCTCTTCCTTACCTAATAAAATCTTTTAGAAGCAATTCCTAAAATGAAGAAAACTAGCCCGAAGAAAGTTATCTTATAAAACTTATATCACTTTCATCCATGAAGAGGAAGGGAAAAAGGTCGATTTTAAGGAACGTTTCAAAAACAGAATTTCATTGGACACAAAACTGAATTTTAGAAATCTAAAAACAAAAATTCGAAAATCATAGACTTCCACATTAGCATTTGTTCTCGACTTAAAATTAATTTCATTAGTTAGGATAAAGCAAGTATTTTAATTGATATTTTTCCACATCGTACGTATAAATGTAAAGCATGTTTACTAAAATAAGCGAAAATGTTTAGATACTGAAACCATAACTCTCACAATGTCTAAGTATAAACCATTTTCTTACTTTCTTTAACCAGGACTATGGGTCTACGGCCAGTCTTTCGAGAGCTATTTAGCTGTGTAACGCTTTTGAAAAGTCTTGTATTTGTAATCCGCATCTAAAAGAACATATTACTCCCTTAACTCTTCCTTTTAATTTCGGTATTTGCCCTTTCCGTCATAAAAGTAATAATTGCTTATAATAAACGTCTCTGTACTGCGCCATTTCAAAATTTATAGTCAACGTATGACATAAAGTTCATGACGCAGATAACTTACACAAGATTTCAGCCAACAGTAATTTTAGATATCAGCCAATCAGGATCAAGAAAACTAACTCATTTGAGAATCATAACGTTTTCACTTCGAATGAGAGTTTTTCTTAGATACGCCATACCTCTTGTCAGCTTGCCCTTCGAGCGTGTTCCACAACTTTATTGGTACCGATGCAATTTTTAAGAAGAAGCACTTTTTACGTCCTCTTCTGTGTGTAATTTGTAATAAGATTGTGCTTTTCAAGAATAAATAAAAACGTGTTTTGTCGGCCATGATTGCAAGCATCTGAATCCTTCCTTCCAAATCATTACGTACATATATTGTTGCGAAAAAGTACGGGTTCAGAAAGATTGAATGCTGCTGAGCGTGAGATCCTATTTTTACAGCTCTAGACAGTGGTGGGCACGGTGCACGACCTGATTAACCACTACGGTAAAGGGACAGTGCCCGTGCCCCCCGTAACCTGTAACCTGCGGGCAGAACTGATGCTAGCTTGCTAAAATTTATTTTATCAAAAGCAACAGTTCACAGTTCTGGAACTTTTCACAAAATATTCTGACAACTCTTCACAGTATCACAGACTGCAATGAGTAGTTCAAACTACTAAGAATGTTACACACAACGCAATGAAAAGCGCATCTAAAGAGCAAATATAACATAGAGATAAGACAGTACTCCGAATTCATGCTGAGCTAACAACTGACAACAGATGCTCTCTCCGGTCTTATATTGTTTTCCCCTGGCCGCCAAGATATTTCTAGTACGTCTCGAAATTACTGAAAGATATATGAGGGCCGAATACGTTTACAGTTATACAGAGCATCAATTACAGTTATACAGGGATCCAACCAAAATTTCACCAAATGGTCTTCAAGTTTGGCGACTTCTCATCAAATTGTGTGCCAACTATTAGTCGCCGAAACCGTTGCCAGCTTGGCGATATATCGCCGAATTAGCAATATAGCTATTTACTCGATGCTAAATAAACGCGCCCTTGTATTCTTATTTTTCCTTCACAGCATTCTCTGTCTAGATTTTCATGTTACATTATACAAAAAATACAACAATTTCATATATGAACGCACAAAAATCATCTATCTTTATACAAAATTCATAACAGTATATATAACACGCGAAGAATCCTATAGGGATATGGTTAGTAGCAATTAAAAGAACTGAATAATTTTAAAACATCGAGATTTCCTTTTCATTAAAATATTCAAGCTATAAGCACACATAAGATATACAATGTTCTATACTATACCAATTACCTTGAGGAAACAAACCAGTCACGTCACATTTTATAAGAGCCTTCTTTGGAAGTTTTCATAATTACAGTAAAATGTAGTTGAATAAACAGTTAAGCGAAAAATACAGATGTTTGAAAACATGAAATATGCAAAATGGTATTTTAATGCTAAAATTAATAATAAATGAAATAAGGTCTAAAAATAAATATACTAAAAATAATTAAACTAGACAACAGACTGAAAGCTGTAGTTAAAAACGCAATAGTATTAATAGTAGTAATTGTTAATAGTAATAATTGTAGCTGTAGTTAATAGTTGTAATAACGCAAAATACGAATATATATATATATATAAATAATTTTCCCTGAAGGAACAAGAATTAGGCAGATCGAAGCCTAACAGAAAAAAAATCTGATGTGTACACGACATAACTTCCTTGTACGGAATATTAAACTATACGCATTTTTTCTCGCAGTCCATTTAAAAGTATTGGATTCAATTAAATCTATTTTATCGATAGCGCATAAACCACAATAGAATAAATGAACTCTTTATAATTATCTCTATTTGTTTACCATAGCGACACTTTGGCGCTAAGTTCACTTAACAGCGTTACATCTCATTCATTTTATAAGTCAGAATGCACAAAATTATATCATCTGAAGAATTGTCTAATCATTGCCACATGTTTCAAATACTATAATAAATCTAAGGCGATGTATAAAAAAGTAATAAAAAAAACCCCTCCCTCCCCCCCCCAAAAAAGAAACAGTTTTTCATAGACGATTTCAGTATTTCTTATTCAATTAATTCAGTTCTCTCATCGCGACAAGGCAAAAATACATAAAAACTGCAAATGTCTATATTAAAAATTACAACGTAAATATTAAAGACTTATTTCCTCTAAAAAAATTCTAGAATTGATTAAGCATGACTTAATTGGCAATAATAAAAGAAGGCGTTATCTTTGTTGTTGCAAAGCTTAGTTTCTCTAGATCGGCAACAAATCCACTACTCTGCTAAGTGTCAAAGGTAAACAAATATGGCTGCTTTCGTCAAAATAATTAGGCTTAGGTGCACTTAAATGACTTTTAAATTGTTGTTAATTGTACAACTATTGCATGCAGATTTACTAAAGGCATAAGAACCTTAACCGGAAGATAAGAACAACATTATTCAATCATTTTAAAGCAGAAAATGCGTAGTTTACCAACATATAAGAACAAAAAATCTAACCTCACTGAGCCGAATAACAGGGTGGGTGTATATATATATATATATATATATATATATTTATATATGTAAAGCAGTCCTATATACAAAATTTCAACGTTCTGAGGCTATTCGTTTTTGAGTTATGCGAGATACATACATACATACATACATACGTACGTACGCACAGAGGCCACGAAAAAATCTCTTCAGAATCCATTTTAAATCAGTTTTATAATTTTTGTGAGTGAAAAAGAGTCATTTATTCTGTCCTTACCTACGGATGTCACACAAAAACATCGTTAAATTCCATTCGATGGCTGTCAAAATGGATATTTTTGTTGAAATATGGTACAAAGAAATTTTTTTTTAATCACGAAAATTTCTTTGTACTTCCAAAACTTCCTTTACTTCGTACAAGGAAGTAAAAGAACATTCAATAAAAATACGCATGTCAGAAAATTTTTTTAAGGGATTGTCGCGACGACATAAAGTAACGTCTATTCAATGAAAAATGCGACAACGTCAAAATTCAAATTTAAAGAAAACTAAATCGTATATTAAATTCAACACATCTAAATCGCATACCGATATGTAATCTACTTTATATGAAAAAATATATAAGTTAGTGGTTTTGAGCTTAATTCGGAAACATAGCTACATTACAACCTGCCACGAGTCCCTTGAAAAAACATGACGAAGTATGCATACTTTTCATATTTTGCATTATTATATTAAAAATATTTTATTTTGGCGTATAATTCCATGCATACAATAAGGGGTACATAATTTTTATGAAGTTTTGGCATACGAAGCAGAACTGTGTATCCACAAAATAATGTTTCTAAGGAAAATGCTTAACTGAAGCAGTCACTCGCATACACACCCACACGCAAAAGTAAAGGTGTACTCTAACATTTAATTAAATCACCACCGAATCTGGCAGAAACATAGAGCAATAAAAGAAATGTGGTTGCTGACTGGCTGCAACAAGTCAATCAAACAACGTTTATGACATCCAAAAAAAGTATAGCTCTAAAGCTGAGTTGCTGAGTTTTATGTGGTGTCTTATAATAAAGCTCAAGATATATATTAACTGCGTAATATTTGGAAACGTGACTGCCGATACAGGGAGCTATTACGTTTGTAAATATTCTCTGGGGATGACAGCAGTGTCTGATCCACGAACACTTTATATCTAGGTGTTATGATGACGGTTTTTCGTGAAGGATAATGCTTCAGGAATTGGACGACAGGAATCCATAGATTTTCTGGAATCAGGGTTAGTGAAATGAATCATGTTCATTCATTAAGTAATTTACGATATAGTTACTTTTAGAACCCTTTGCAATGAAAATAGCGTCATCTTTGATCTGTTAAATTTCGAATATGACATTTGTAGTCTTGAATCAGACAAAAAACAAAAAACAAAAAATCTGATGCGTACCCCACATGACTTCCTTGTACAGAATATTAAATTATACGCATTTTTCCTTGCATTTCATTTAAACGTATTGGATTGATTTAAATCTACTTCGTCGATAGCGCATAAACGACAAGAGAATAAATACACTCCTCTTTTAAAATTCACTATATTTGTTTCCCATAGCGACACTCTGGAGCTAGGTCTACTCAACGGTGTTACATTTCATTCATTTTATAACTGCGAATGAACAAAAAGTTTATCATCTGAGGAATTATCTAAACGTTGCCACATGTTCTATTCAAATACTATAATAAATCTAAAACGATGTAGAAAAAAAATTTAAAAGAAGTTTTTCACAGACGATTCAGTATTTCTTATTCAATTAATTCAGTTCTCACTTCGCGACGAGGCAAAAATGCATAAAAACTCAAAATATCTATATAAAAAATTACGAAGTTAAATTTTGAAGACTTAACTTGTGTTCCCTCGAATAAATTCCAGAATGGGTTAAGCATGATTTAATTTGTAATAATAAAAGAAGTCGTTATCTTTGTTGTTACGAGGCTTAGTTTCTCTACATTTGCAACAAATCCACTGCTCTGCTAAGTTTCAAATGTAAACAAATATGCCTCCTTTCGTAAACATAATTAAGTTTAGCCGCACTTAAACAACTTTTAAATTGTTGATAATTCACAAATATTGCATGCACATTGACTAAAGACATAAAAACCATAACCAGAAGATAAGAACAACATAATTCAATCCTTTCTAAAGCAAAAAATGCGCAATTTACCAGCATATAAGCAGTTAAAGAACTGAGCTCACGGAGCTGAGTAACACAGTGGGTATAATTTATTGTGAATTGTTAGTTTATATATATATATATAATTCACAATAAATTATAATAAGAAAACTTTCCATATGCCATCTCCAAGGAACATAAATTCAATTTAAAACCATCACTGAAAAAGGTATTAGTCAGAATTTTAATAAGAATTAAAAAAAAAAGAATTTTCTAGTCCTCCTTTGATATTCATATACTTTTGGTGCGGCCAACTGCAGCAAAAAAAGGGAGGTGCACATTTACATGTTATGGCAATCCTATATACAAAATTTTAACGTTCTGAGGATCCATTTTAAATCAGCTTTATAATTTTTTGGTTGAAAAGAGTCTTGTATTCTGTCCTTACGTACCGATGTCACGCAAAAAAACATCTTTAAATTGCATTCGATAGCTGTCAAAATGGATATTTTTGTTGAAATGTAACCCTAAATTTTTTGTGATTACAATACTTCGTAAAAATAAATATCTTGAATCGTGGTGCGATATTTCATAGAATTAAGCATAATTTACTCATTGACTCTTTATTTTCTTGTTTATTTAATCAGAATTAAAAGAAGGAAGGGGGAAGAATATAAATTCTTTCTGTCATAAATGCATGAAAATATTTAATATAATCTACATATTTTATACTGAAAGAGAAACTGAAATGTCCCGAAAACGTAAAGGCTGATGCATATCCTAAAGAACGCGGTTATAACACGTACCACTTTAGCACGTCATGTAGAACGTTCTTTTGTAGTACATGCTTGGAACATTTCGATAAGTACCAGTGTTATACGTTTTAATGCATGTCCTGGGAACACAATTGTAACACATCACTTTAACACGTTGTCTGGAACGTATTTTATAACACATGCTGGTCACGTTTTGAAAAGCATCAGTGTTGTACGTTTCAGTGTACGTTCTAAGAACACGGTTGTAACAGACACCACTTTAACACGTCGCGAAAAAAAAATATAGAATATGGTGGCAACGTTTGAAAAGTACCAGTGTTGTAAGAACACGGTTGTAACAGGCACCGTTTTAGCACATCTTATAGAGCGTTCTAAATGCTTGTAACACCGTCATAGAACCAACGACACGTTCTCTGAACGTTCCGGTCTTGCTTGGGTAACAATGCAGAGATATTAGGTTATTTTTTAAACAGGAGAGGTGAAAATGAGCCATGCCCTTGCCGGGATTCGAAACACGGACCTCTCGAATACGCGCCGATCGAGTAGACCACTAAACCACGCATGCGAAGAAGGCATGCGAAGAAGGATGGAGAAATACCTTATATACTCCTCCTTTTAAAGAGCGACTGCGGATTAGAGGACGTAATCGCCAAATTCTTGTGGTGGAGAATTACCATTCACCAATTTTTTTAGTTCGGGCCCCACATGTAGAGATACTAAGTTATTTGGAAACAAGAGAGATGAAAAATGATCAATGCCCTCGTCGGGACTCGAACCACGGACCTCTCGAATACGCTCCGAGCGTGCTAACCACTGCATCACGAAGGCATACGAAGAAGGCGGGAGAAACACCTTATAGCATCATCTTTGATTTGTCAAATTTCGAATGTGATATTAGTCACGATGAATCAGATTCCAAAATAAATAAATAAATAAATAAATATCTTGAATCTTGGCACGATGTTCCGCAGAATTAAGCATTATTTACCCATGAGAACTTTATTTTCTTGTTCATTTAACTAGAAGTTTTAAAATAGGAAAAGGAAAAAAAAACTCTTTCTGTGTCATAAATTGAGAAAAATATAGAATATAATTTACAGATTTTATACTGAAAGCGAGACGGAAATGTTAAAAAATAAATAAATAAAAAAAAACTTAAAAAGCTGATGCAGGCGATGTTAAGAAAATTTTCAGAATAAAATATATACCCGATGCACATAACAGAGAAAAGACGCTGAAACAAAGCATTTTCTTCTGAAATTTCATATTTAAATCTCGTAAAAGGATAAATTATTGAAGTTAATTTGCATCATAAAGACCCTCGAATTGCCAAGAATTGAGGCAAAAATATTAAACGTCCATAATAAGTCATCTTATGACTTTGTCGAAGAACATTAATACGGAAAATGGCCGAGGCAGTGAAAGCAACTCGGATGAGAAGATAAGGAAACTTATTAAAATAGTTATTTTATTCCTGCTTTTCTGATGAAGTCTTTTCTCAGGGTTTGATACACAGGAAGGCAAGTAATCAAGTGACGCAAGTGGACTAGCATGTCAGTGCATGTATGCGTTACCCACTCATGAATAATTCAAAAGAATGAAACCAGAAATCGCTGCATGAATTATTTAAAAGGAGGCTGCCAAAAATCACGAAGTTTTGTCCTTTCTGATTAAATAGCTGATGGTTTCTCAATCTTCTGCGTATCAAAGGTATTTTTAGGAAAATGTGGAATGAATAATACCGTTGCCATTATTCATTATGGAAGATTTCGCGAATATATAACAAAGTACATTTTTTATCATTTTTTAACATTGAACTAGTCAAATAATTCATTAAAGCCAGATGCTTCTATTTTCTGTTTAGGTTATTAGAAAATCAGTCTTAGATATGGCAAAAATTCTATTTATGGTTATAGTTTTTTTGAATAATGTGTCGTGTGTAAAACATTAAATCGAGATATTTTTTAATTTGTATTAGAAAAAAATAAAGCCACGTAATTATTGACCAATAAAATAAAATGATATAAAATATAAATTGCTAGAGTTGTAATTTTGTGAAAAGAACATTAAAATATATTTTATTAAAATATATTTTAAAATATACGTTTTGAAAC
>KK118554.1:134677-234771 GCA_000611955.2 Stegodyphus mimosarum
AAAAAAAAAAAATTACTGATAAAAATTTTTTATTTTTTTGGAATATTCCAGGATAATAAATATTAATTTTTTTTCTCATAAAACACCTACCACTTTCAGCTTTATTGATCTTTTCATTTTTATTTTAATTGCAGTTTTCAAATTTTATATTTAATGATAATAGTAATTCAGTATTTATTAAGCCCTTCTGCTATAACAATTCTTAATATGCCTGATAATTACGTTTCATTGCTGAGTGAATTCCGTGTTATAATTGAAGAATATATCATTAAAACTGTGACTGCTAAAATAGTCAAACACTTTACTACTGAGATGATGGTTCGGTAAAAACATCGAAACTAATCCTGTGAAAATTTGCAAATATAACGCTGATTTTTGTTGTTTGGCTTTCAAATTAATACTTAAACGCAATATTAATTGTTTAGAATAACGTAAGATAATGCATACATTTTTATAAAATATTAAAAACAAATGAAAGATTAAACTATAAAATTAGCTACTTTTTAAGGTTGGTTAAATACAATGTGACATATCACGTTTATGAAATTTTAGGCTTTACTGTAGTAATATGTTTAAAATTACATACATATATACATATATAAACATATTACTGTAATAATATGTTTAAAATTACTAGTATAAAGACCAAGAAGGAAAACTCGATTAACCTTAAATAATTTAAAGAGTTTTTATATAATAATTAACCTCAGATAATTTTAATTAATATTTCACATTTTAATACATATCTCTCTCGAAGTATAAATACTCGTATTTTGCTAAAAGATTTAATTTACTGTTATATATTTACAGGTCTTATTAACAGTGGTCCAGACTTTATAATGTAAGAATTAATGGAATACATTTTAAATATAGACATAAAATTATCTTTGATAATTAAGTAAAGGGAGCTTAATTCAAATTAAAATAAAAAAATCGAGCAAAGGATCTTTTTACTTAATTAATTAGCAAAGCGAAAAATATTGTTGCGAAAAATTCGGCGGTTGCGCCTGTATGTAAGCTTTCCGGCATAGCACTAGGGTTGCCATAAAATAGTGTATGGTAAGGTTGCCAAATTGGCGACTTTATCGCCCATTTGGCGATCAAATCGGCGATATCCCATGGTCGAATCGGGAAGCTTCTAGAATAACATCCTGTCGAGATATTTCTCGAAACGTGTGGAACCTAAGGAAAAGCTATATAAACCCCTGCGTTTCTGAGAGCCGGCATTATTGTGTGAGAATAGCTGGTTACTGTGAGTGCTAAGCTACGCGAGAGTTTTGTGAACGGAAAGCGATCGGGATAGTGCTTTGCCGTGAAGCTACCTTTACAGTATAGCTTGACAGTGTATTGGTGAATGTACCACGGTGTTTATTATAAGTTTAGTGTTGCCGTGAAGCTACCTTTACAGTTACAGCCTGAAGCTGTGTTGCTGATTGTTTCAGCGTATTTATTGTAGATTTTCGACGCTTTTAAATTTAATTTTGGAACTGTGCTGTAAATAGTGATTCTTGTAAATAAATTGTGCTTTTTATTGTTCTGCATCGTGTTTTCATCGGATACTCTCAAATCCACGAACCCGTATAACGCAACAATATGTAGAAGAAAATCATCGTTTTAAAAGATGGTAAAAATGAGCACAGATTACTAAATTAGCTTTCGCGCACGCAATAGTCAGCTAATTATTGAAGCCTCTTTTTACGCTAAATTCATAATTTACTTTACGGAAATGTTGCAGATTGTTTCCTTTTAACCTTGAATAATTAGATTTGGAAATTTTGTTTGCTATTTCAGAGGGAATATTCACATAAGCTGCATTGATACATATACCATTTTCAAACATTCGCATATAATGCTATATTCGCTAGCATTTTTATTTATACACTAAGTATCGATACCTATAGAAATATAGCCATTTATTTTTTTTCGATGTGATGCAATGTGTTACCACAAAACTTGATATTGCTAAGACCCAACCTTTTCGTTCTGCTCTCTCTTCGAATTATTTACATGTAATAATTTTATAAATGATGACATCAATTACTTCTTAGTTATGGCTGAAATGTTTTGGAAAGATGTAGCTCGCGTACAATTCGGATGCATAAAAGATGGGGCAGAATTTGGAAAACCATAAATAGCTAGATATAACTATATTTTCTTGAAAAATAATTTCTTAGCACGTATAATCTCGATTTACACATCACTTCGGGTGAAACAAGAACCCCACATTTTTATATAAGATGCCGAAACAGATGACAGCACAAAGTTATTAGGTATCGAAACAATAAACAGTACAGCGAAGCGATGAGGCACGTGCTAGCTGGATAGTAGCTAGTAGAAAAACTGAGTATGCATTTCAACAGGGGACTATAAATAAAAGTCGAATCTTTTGTTTCAATTGTGAACAGTGATTGGACAAGATCTTACGGCAATGTAGATGACATAATGCAATTAGTATTTTAAGTGACACAGTTTAGGTAATGTGAAGGTGAACTAGTCAAAGTAAAGTGTGTGTGTGCGTGTAATTTCACGTTAAATTCAGAGGTAACCCAAATATAACACTCAATTTTGTTATAATAAAAAAATCTGATCTGGACATCCCATGACTTCCTTGTACGGCCTTGTACTACATTATGCACATTTTTGCTGCATTTCATTTAAACTTATTTCCCCGAATTTCATTAGAGATATACATATATCATTCGATCAATTCATTTCTCATTTCGGAGCAAGGAAATATTACGTTTAAAATTCACAACATCTTCATTAAAATTTTTAAAATACAGAAAAACCTAAAACACGAAATGCAACTAAAAAAGCAATTTTTACAATTACAATTAGAGTTTAAATTAACCAAAATTAGGCAGAAAGACAGGTATCTCAGTGCACAAATCGTTTGGCCCCACTCGGCAAAAACACACTGAAGTTGGTGCAGAAACTGACTTAATTCACTATGCCACTAAGTTTCAAATGTAAACAAATGGCGGCGGCGTTAAGCTTAGTAGAACAACTTTTTAATTGTTGATAATTCTACAACTATTGCATGAAAATTAACTACAGGCATAAAAACCTTAACCGCAACGTAAGAACAATATAGTTCCATCATTTTTAAAGCAAAAATTGCACAGTATACCAGCATTTAAGAATAAAAATCTGAGCTCATATTTATATGTGTATCATAATTTAATGCGTAGTCGTGACTACAGAGTGGCCAGACGGGAAGAAAGTGTTGACACGAAACCAAGTTCAGCTAATTACCATCTTTATTTCTAGGCACATTAGAATAATAATTCTTTATTATAGGCACATTAGAATACATTAGAGAATATAACTTTGGATCATAAACGATTATAATAATTTCTTGTATACACAGGTTAACGGGGATACGACGTCAAGTTAGAATTAGAAGAAACAGAGGCAGAGAAGTATGTAGTTGTCTGCGTATCAGAGGCTGGAAAATGAATAACGTAATTTCGGTTCGGTTACCTGATCTATGGCAGCATTTAGCGGATCTACCGCTTTGACTGCCTGTCATGATATTAGTACCCTTGGGCTCTGGAGATGAATTAAAGTTGAGGCGAAAACTCCACGCCAATTCGGCGAAACAACACTAGCACTCAGAGTGGGAATTTGAAATTTAAAGTAAAAAATATGTATCTGGGAGCCGTTAGAGCTGGTGAGCAACCTGATTGGTTGGGTGCAGTCACGTGGGTGGTCACCCACCCGTAACTGACCCTGGTGAATGCTGCTTAATTCGCGCTATTTGAAAGTTAAAATAAGCAATTAAAAGCAATATTGGCGGTTTCCAGCTCAATAGTTCAGTAAATTCTGAATATTCGTATACTGTACGTCATAAGAAGCTTTCACACATTAATTAAGTCAATGATCTTTCACTTTGCACATAAAATATAAGTTATGTCACACTTTTACACTTCAACCTAGATGTATTCACGCTGGAAATATTATTCACTGTACATAATTGTACTAAAAACGAAATTTTCATTTCGAACACAAATCTGATTGGTTGAGAACAGTCACATGGAGGTCACACTCTCGTTATTGTCCTTGACTACTGCTGATTCATTTTGTAATTGCTATTAGCAGTTTGTGGTGAAGATTTTTAATTCTACATTTATTACGAGCTTTGCCAAGTTAAACAAAGTCCATGCTTTGCAAGTAATAATTAACACAAAGTCTCTGAGAAAACACTATTTACATGTCAAAGCTTTGTAAGTCAGAAACAAAGTCCAAGCTTTGCAAGATGAATAAATCAAAGTCCTTGACTATATACATATTTACATAACTTCACCATTAGGGATTATGAAATATGCTGCGCGGCCTTTTTGCTGCATTTTCAATTGTGGGATAGTAGTCTATGTGGTTTCTTATATGCGTATAACTAGAATTTTCAATTTTGGGGAAGAAGTTGTGGCCTGTTGAGAGAATCTGATCATCTATCGGTTTTATTTTTAGGTCTTTATGGATTTGTAAATTTCGGACAAACCAGGGTGCAGTGACTATTTCGTGTAAAATTTTATTTTGGAAAATTTGGAGTTTTCTTCTGTAAGTCTTAAAAACTGTAGCCCACACTGGAATCGCATAGAGTAGTATGGGTCTGATTAACGTAATATATACTTTCTTCTTGGTTTTTATGTTTAGCTTTGATTTTCTGCCTATGAGCGAGATGATTGAGATTTTCGCAGCGGTAGCTTTCATTAGCGTTTTAGTTGCATGCTCCTTGAACAGTAATTGCTCGTCTAATATGACTTCCAGATATTTTGTGCTTCTCACAACTGGAACGGGTTGGTTGTTAATTCTGATATTTACTTCAACTGGTATATATTTTTATGCTTTCGGAAAAGTAGGATATTGCTCTTAGAGGGATTTACTGTGAGTTTCCAAGTATTCAGATAATGGATAATATTTGATCACTCCTATTTCTAACTTGTCTATTGCCAACTGAGGTTTGAGAGATTTAGTAATTATTGCCATATCATCCGCGTATTTAAATACTTTAGCATTGAATGGTATAGGCATGTCATTTGTATATATGCAAAATAAACATGGGGCGAGTACGCTGCCTTGAGGGACGGAGCTATGGATGTATTTTCTCGTAGAAATTGAATTGTTGATTTTCACCTGGAAGGTGCATTTCTTTAAGTAGCTTTTAATTATTTTAATAAAATTGATTGACAATCGAGCAAGGTGCACAGTACTGTGCCCGGCACGGAATCCATATTGTTTGTTTTTAATGATGTTATTGTTTTCTAAGTGGTCTGTTAGCTTTTTCTGTAGAATACGCTCAAATATTTTCCCCATGCTAGGTAAAAGGCTAATTGGGCGATACGAATTAGCTTCTTTTGGATTTTCCCCTGGTTTAAGCAACGTGATAACATGTGCATGTTTCCACTGTTGTGGAAAATAATTTTTTCTGAGACATGAGTTGATGATGTTGCAAATCAGTACCAGGTACTGTTTGGGGAGGATTTTAAGGACTTGATTAGAAATACCATCGAATCCTGGAACTTTTCTGGGTTTTAATTTCCTGATAATTTTCATTACTTCTGCCGGGGAGGTAGGAGTGATGTGGTCGGTACCAATTTGATTAGATAGGTGGATATTAGCGATAATCGTTGAGGACTTGATTAATTTCTCTATTCTTTCTGTTTAATAGAGTTATAAGTTGGGGGTCTCCAGTTCTTCGCCATAACTTAGCCAGTCAGTTTTTACTTCTTATTTTGTCTTGTATGTCATTCGGAAGTTTACTTTTTCTATGCTCTTCATATTTAGTAGAGATGTTAAGTGCGTTATTTATTCTAACATTTATTTTGGTTATCTAATCTTCAATTTTTGAGATGTCGAAAAGATCCGGATTCGCAGGTAGTTTCTGTAGGTGATAGCGGAAAATATCCCAATTTGTTCTTTTCTTTAACGGAAGTGATTTCTCATGTCCATAAATAATGAATTTAACCAGCAGATGGTCTGACTGTAGTTGGTGAAGTGGTTGCAAGTAAGGACTTTGAGTCATATTATTCGTGATAATAATATCCAGGACTTCTCCTGTGCCAGTATGATGATACCTAGTAGGACTTCAGGGGCCTGTAATACTATTGACAAGCGAGAAATTATATAATGTATTGCCATTAGTATTGGTACTACGCGAATTCCAATGTGGGTGTTTGGAGTTAAAATCGCCTGCTATTATAGTTTGATGCTGAGTGCTGGTGAGATTTATCAGGTCCGCATTCGTGATAGTATTGCTTGGCAGTAGGCAGCAATAAATACTATTGCTTCGTTAGTTCTTGAATGAGCTATAATAACTGTAGTTTCTATGTTCGGGGTACTAGGTAGATTAAAATCCGTCGTTTGAAGGTGTCTTTTAGCGAGAATGAGCGTACCTCCCCCTTGGTTATGGCTTCTGTGTGTCCGAAAGGTTTTGTAACCCTGTATTTGGAATTTATTGCAGGGTCGGAGATGTGTCTCGTTAACTAAAAAAATATCTATATCATGCTGGCTGAGGAAATGGGTGACTTCTACATTCTTCCCTCTGATACCATTGGCATTAAAAAAAAGCAACGTTCAAACTACTGGAGGTAGTGATTTGGATGTTAGAGCTATTGTTGAAGGGCATAAAATTCATAATTTAAGTTCGCTAACGGTTCAAAGGCCTCAATGCCCACTTGAATTTTATCCATAAGTGATTTACTTTTTAAGAACGTTTCTAGAAGCGTTTTTCCTTTGAGCATAATATTTTTCATCTACATGAGGAATTCAGAGGCGGAATTACTGGTGTTGGTAGGAGCTTCCTGATTGACGCTTCTCTGATCTTGTCTATTAGTCTCTGGTTTCCAGCTTTTGGGTTCCGAATTAGGAAGAGGTGGGAAGTTGATTAGATTTTTGCTTGGAACTTCATTTTTGGGATTATTTGCAGTATTCTTGGAATTTTCTTTGCGGGCGATTTTTGCGTTTATATTGGCCGAGTGTTTTTCACATTCTTTATAGGATGAAATGTGATCTCCACCACATAGGCAGCACCTTCTGGGTAAGTTTTTAGGTTTTCTGCACACGAATGTTGGTGCTTTTCTCCGCACTTAAGGGCTTTTGTATGATGTTTACAGTGACCGCAGCTGTGACCATAACGTAGACAGTTACGGCACTGCCTTGGTCCTGGTGTGGGATTAAATCTTTCAATTTGAAAATCTAAATCGGTGATATGAGTGATTTTGTATATTAATTTGCCCTGAAGGCTTCTTTCGGTTTCCACTACAAAAGTAGGCAGTTTAACTGTCTCGCCATCGATTTTTTTGGTGTCTTGTCGTACGTTTAGTACTGGGATTTTATTAGCGATTAGTTCATCTTTAATATCTTCCACTTTAGTGAAGGCGGAAGTTTTTAATGACTACGCGGTTTGTCCTTTGAAAGAGGGGACGTATGATATGGCAGGTTCTGTTCGTCTAAAAATTTAGCAGTTTTTCTGTAATCATCTGAGGTGAAAACCTTTATGTGGATGTCGCCACCCTTCATATTACAGTTCATTTTCTCGTTTATTTCTTTAAGTTTGTCGCGGATAGGTTTCCATTCCTGCAGATTGGAAATAATGATTGGCGGGATACGATTTGCTGCTTTCTTTTGGTGTATAAACCCCTGGTTATCTGTTTCAGCATTACGTTTATCCGGAGTTTTTTTTGCGTATTTTGGGAATCTATTATAGTAGTGTCCATGTCGTCTTCATCTGTAAGATGTTGAAATTTGTTTTTAACTTGAGTTAAAGCTATGTTACTATAGTTGCTTAAATTACGCTTGTGAGTTTTTCTAGGAGATTTCCACTCGCTGTCGCGTTTAGAAGGAGTAGTAGTCATACTTTTAATGCTTATAGCACTAAGTCTTCGTTCGAATTGCGGAAGTTGGTCTTTGTTAGGCAGTTCTATGCCTTCGAGTTGCATTCTTTTATTACCGACATGGACTACTGCTTGGTGTAGCCAAATGGCTAAATCTTGGCTGATTTGTAGTGTACCACTACGTATTTGACTCTGTGTTAAGCAGAGGCTGGTTTGCAAATTTAGGATCTGATTTATCGTACCATTCCTAAGTATTTCCTCAAATTTGAATCTGTCCCTGAAGAAGTCGAACTTCTCCATACATAAGCTAGTGTCCTAACATCTTTAGCAAGGCATAACGTAATTGCTTGCGAGCGGTATTTATAGCGAAGTAGATGCAATTGTAGAAACAAGCTATATGTACAGATATAACGCAAAAACATCGTTCAAATGGAATCGAGAGCGGTCGAAATAGATATTTTTTTGACATACGATATCCGAAATGTTTCGCGATTAAAATACTTCCATTACTTCGTATAACGAAGGAAAAAGGAATAGCGCAAAATTGCAAAAATCCACTGCATAAATAAAATAAGTGGGTTATGTAAGTTATATACAAACTAAACTAAAGAACAAAGTTCTAAACGAATATCCAAATTAAATTGAAAATTTAAACTTAATACATATTTAAACTTGGAATAAAGAGTTCGTAAGATAAAAAGTATTCTGCAAAGTGGGGATAAATTATTGTGAGCAAATAAGAAAACGCTTCCAGTTTCGCTTTTATTGAGATTCAAAACTGGATACTTTTTCTTACTTTTTCCACGATGATTTACAGTTTTTGCTGAATAATTTATTTATTACCAACTCTTCTTTCCAAGCTTATTATTAGTTACCACATGAGACTTACTATGTCTTTAATATCGTAACAAATGTTATATTGTTCTAATGGTTTTAATAATTTGTGTTAAAATGCTTCATCCGAATCGTTGTAATTGACGTGAAAAATCAAAAAGAAGTATTAAAAAGATTAAATTTTTAATATATGAGTTGCACATATCACGTCTCTCCTAGTTAAGATGCGTAAGAATCAAAGTGTTTTTATCAAGTAGATTCTTGAACTAATGATTGTCGATCTTCCCGGGTAGGAATATAACAAAACTAAACTTCACCTTTTAACTACAGCAGCATTCTGGCCTTTACGTTCACTCGTGCTATAACCGACTTCTGTATAGATAATTCTGGACAATAATCTTGCAGTAACTGAGATTTAGATTTGTCCAGAATGATCGCAAGGCGTGAGACAGCAAAAAAAAGTGATTTGTGTGCAGAATTGTTGCCACTGATTATGAGTTTGGTTTGGTTTATTTGATTATGTACTGGATGGCTATCTCCCTAAGGGGAAGGATGCCTTCTTGGAGGACTTTCTAATGGAAATTGGCACATATAGACGCCCATTCGCGGGATCCGAATCTCGTGCCGAACTACTAGTGTTCGGCGATTTTACTGCTTGGCTGATGATGGACACCACTGACTGTGAGAAAGAACTACTTACAACAGCAAATATCCAGAAACGAATAGTCCCCTGAAAGACTCCAGTAGCAGTAATGAGACAGTCATTGTTAAAGACTGGAAGTGCTTGGAACGAGGAGCAGTTTCAGAGAGTAAAGTAAGTCTAGCGAGTATTGTTGTTTAATATCCCCCAACTTGAATTTCATTTCCCAACACTGGAAGACTTCATTTCACGAGATTACCATCGCCATTTTTCTAGCTATAATACTGTCATCACATGATATGATCAAATATGTACTCTTATTTCACCCTCATCCTGTATACATAATGAGATGTTTAGTTGTTTAGAAGTGAAATTCCTCAATCACCTCTTACATAAAACAAATCGCTCTTCATGACAAACTGTACAGTATTTCATATTTTTATATTACAATATAAAATTTATCATTTTTTGTATACTGTACCATATTTACATTTGGAATGCTTCGTGTGCAATTTTCTTAAAATTTTCTACTGATAAACTGAAGTACTCGATGTTATTTAGATTAAGTGTTATTTCTCTCAAAGTCTAAAAACAAGAACATTCACCAAATATTATCATTTTACAGGACCTGAGTGTCCTGAGATTTTAGTTAAAATGGTTTCGTCTTCCTGCATTCATAACCAATTGAATAAAACTCATGTTTATAACAAATATAGTTTCTCGAATTCAGAATGCATAGGCTAGTGCTGTTGATACGATATCTCAAATTAGGTATTCTGTAACAGGTGAAATCTTTCGTTAACAAACCGAAATCAGTATTATGATGAATGCGAATTCTGCTCATCAACTTCACAGCAAATTACTACGCCACAATTCTTAGCTTTCGAGGATAACATATTACGTGTGAAAAATGGCCAAAAGCCAAAACTAACGTCTGTTGGACAGACTTCAAGAAGATTACAATCGGCTAGAATGTCAGTTGAGTTTATTAGGGTTATAAGTCGTGACTAAAATTCATTACTAAATTTAGTTGCAACAGTAGGTGGACAATTGTGTTCTCACAAAAAGTTTTGATATTTATTTCTCACAGAGCCATCAGTTACGGATATTTCTAAATATGTGGTTGCTGAACCAGTGGAAAATATTTCATAATGAAATTTATTTTTAAGGAAACAACTAGTCTGAAGCTTTGGAATTTGAGTTTAATTTAAAATGGCTCTCGTTCTGTAAGCTACTGAATTTACTTATAATCAAAGTATCTAGATCTTTGGCTATTTCTATCACTGAGTGGTAGCTCTAAAACTGTATTTGCTCTGCAGGTTCTAGTTTTGTTTGCTATCATAAAATGTAACTTGGTCTACTTTAAGTGCTGTATTTTGATAATTCTCTTACAGGCGTGAAGATGAACACAACCAGGGGTAGGGTGTAAAAGACCCTTTTAGTATTCAAAAACTGTTAACAGATGGCAAGGCGTTACGTGCTTACAACCAACACACTCCACTTGTGGTAAGAACTTAAAAGATAATGTACACTGCGAAAAAAAAATAAAAAAGACAGTTCTATATCTCTAGTTCTACTGGGCCGATTGACGAAATTCAAATTGCGTTTTTCATGTCTCGAAAGCGCGACTTAGGATATATATTTGGTTTACATATAGCATTGTTATAACATAGATATTTTGACACAAAATGGAACTTTTTTTGAAATAACATACCAATTGCTTTCCATATTCAGATTCTACGACTCAAATTACGCCTTAGTATTAAACTTTGGTGGTATAAAAAATAGTTTGCAAACTTTGGTGGGAAATTTACGGAGAAATTCAATCACTTATCTTGGCGCAATTTTTTTCAGTTTGCGCCAAGAATAATTCACTTGGCGAATTCATTAATAGATGGCAACCCATTTTCCTTTCCCTTCCATTGCGCAGGACGGAGAAAAGTCACGTCGTTTCTACCTATTTTCATAGTGCACGAACAGAAAAATAGTCATCCTTCATACTTTCACATAATTTTAACAAACTACGTAAATGATACTTTAGTTATTATCGCTTATAATAAGCACACAAAGTTTCGAAACGCGCCAAAATATAAATTCAAGTATATTTTGGGAAATTTTGAATAAAAAACTCTAATTTTTTGCAGGTATGCTTCGAAATATATTTACTTTGAGATGATGGCATAACTTTATAATTTATAATTTAAAATGTTTTTCGAAAAATTTATAAAAATTATTTAAAAATACAAATTTAAAAAATAAGTCATAAACAAAAATTATTTGAAATGAACCCAAATTTCGAAATATGAATGGAAGAATCGAATAAATTTCGTAAAAAAAGATATATTAATAAATATATACCAAATTCAATTAAAGTTGGGGAGCAAAAATTTTGAGAGCTAATTTTTTGAAAATTACTCGTGCGATTTTTGCAAAAATTGGAAGTTTGGCATAATTTGAGTGGTAGAATCGAAGTGTGGGAACAAATTGGCATGTCATCTCAGAAAACGTCCGATTTTGTGTCAAAATACCTATATCAGAACAATGCTATATATAAATCTAACACATATCCTAAGTCGCGCTTTCGAGACATGAAAAAAGCAAGTTGAATTTCGTCAATTGGCATGTAGAACGGGAAATATAGAACTAATCTTTATTATTATTATTATTATTTTTTTGCTCAGTGTACCCATTAAATATAAAGGGTAGTGAGAGAAATTAGCAGACTGACTCAGAAAACCTACACCGGCAGGATAATAACACGAGGGCAAGAATGTGTAGCTCCTATTAAGTTTAACAGTTGGTAGAAACCAACAAACGTGCGCTCACAATAGCGAAATCACGCTCTGTCTAACGTTTTCGCGTCAACATTTTAAATACTCTTGCTCATTCTATTTAATTTATATCCTGACGAGAAAACGCGAGGGGAAATAGAAAAATTCAAGATAGTCTCACAAAATAAAATAACTGTAAATAAAAATAACCAGAAGCCTACAGCCTACTGTGAAAGAAAATTAAGACTTCTCAAAATAATGTTTGACAAAAAACTTGGTCACTGTATTTAGGATGTGAAGCAGAGGGAAAATAAATATTATTTTACGGATTGTACGTGGGACATACTAACAATTTATTTGGTTTTGCCTCAACTCCGAGAAAGTATTCGGGATATTTATTTCGTCTTCTTCACTCCATTCTGAACTCCCCACTAGAAAACATACTTGACTTTTGTTTAAGATCTTGATGAACATCGAAATGAACCAAAGAAACTAACATTATCATCTGCTAGACAGTGATTACCCCCTCAAATATTTATGCAAATTCTAAGCCCAGAAAACTAAGCGGATATCGTGCCTAAGAAAGCAAATGACGGCCGCTGACTACGAAAGTGCGTCATTTGCAACGGCAGCGGCGTCAGTTTTTATCATTTTCGCTCTGTGATAAATGACGGTATGATTAGGTGCTTCAAAACCATAAATCATCATCAGCTGAAATTAATTTCTCGAGAAACGGGAACAAGGCAATGCGAATACGACGGATGGAAAGGTTTTAAAGCTTCAGTTTTCAATGGAAAAGACAGCAGCAAATTTGCTATTTTTCTTCCAAGCTGGCACTCTACAACTGATTGGTTGGAATTGTCATTTATTATATACTGTCTCAGATGGTGGGGCTCTGAAAGAATAGAATACTTATCATTTATTTAAAACTTGCAGTCCCGAAATTGTTTTAAAAAACGTTTAATGAATCTCTGATATTCAGCACATTTTTCTCTGTGTAATGACGGGAAATGTTTGAGACAGAACTTTGTTTTCAGGAAAATTCTTTTAATACATTACTGCTCATACAGTAATAGGAGAAAAAAGGTAGTGCAAATATTAGAAAAAAAATAACATATAATAATCAGAAGTTTTTGTGTATTTAAATATCATCATTCTTTTGTTCATAGTATTCGAATACTATAATTTTCTGCTTTTGTTTTTCTGTAGGTACGCTCTCCCAAAACGATTTAGAGCTATAGCATAGAACTATAGCATGCGTTTTCAAGACATGGCTGCTGCATAACGTATGAGGTATTTTCTCCCTCCTTCCACCATACCTTCGTGGTATAACGGTAACACACTCGGCGAGATTTCGAGATTTCCAGGTTCGAGTCCCGACTAGGAGATTGCACATTTTTCACCACTCCTTCTTCAAAATAACTTAATAACTCTACAAACGTATGTCGAGCAGAACGGTGTCTAACATTTTGAAAACCAAAGACGCTATTAAATCGACCCATTTTGCAAACGGGATGAAATCGATTAGCTAAAAAAGGTCATAGATGTTAGAACATATTGTTTTTGATCTTGATAGCATACAATTATTTATGTGCTGTGCTTTATTTACGTACAGTGTATATCTCATTTATTGCATTTGCATTATAGCATTAAATAGTACAATTATAATAATAATTAATTACAATAATAACGGATTAGCTATTTTCCCTTTATTTATTATTGGAAAATTTCGTTTGGCATGTACCCAAAGACCGGGTACGGATTAATAACATACACCGAGATACCACTATAATCAATCTTCAGTTTGGTCCGTTTCGTAGACTTAATTTTCAGTCACAGAAAAAAAAAAAAAAAGAAAAAAACTGTTCACATTTAAATGTATTACAAACAAAGCAATGATTCGTATTGCAAAAATTCATAACTGATGATATTTTGAAATATGGTAATAAAATTTAAACAAATTTATATTTTGAAATTTCTGAATAAGATTTATATCACAATGTAAAATAATTAGTTACATTTCTAAATTTTTCGAAGCACTACTCACGTTCGTTTTAGTAATGAAGATGATGTAAAATTGGATTCGAAACTATTAAAATTTAAAAATTTTTCTTCAATTTCTTATCATAATAATACTAATTTATTTACTGAATAGGTATTTGCGAACCGCATAAAATTTCTTCAATCGCCGCGTGCTGTTCGGGGACTGCTGATTTGAGAAGTTGCTCTAAATAATTCATTGCATTTACTAAAGTATTTATACATACGATTTTTATTCATTTAATATCTGGCAAAACATAACAAATCAGTTTTCGGTGACGCCATATGGGAATTACATTTCTGCCTCTCAGCTTACTTTTTGTAGTTGCAGATATATGTGTACGTCAGATTTGATAAATACTCTATCATTTATCTTGTATGTTTGTAAAACAAAAATGAAAAGTATTAACTTTAGAAAGAAGATTAAAAGTTATTCAAGAGGCTGTCGGCAAAGACAATCGGCGGAAAAGTGCCATTATAATAACATGCATACCCGGAGCATTCGCAATAGCATGCAATCAAACACGAAAGTTTCAGTATATGAATGGAGAATAATTTTGAAATTACTAAGTAAAATTTATGATCTACGGTATTTTTGTATTTTTTACAATGAAATAGTTAAGAATTAGTTTCCGTTTTTGAAAATAATGTTCACTAATAGTACTTGAAAAATTTAAGAATAAAATAAATCATAATTCTCTTTCGCTTTTTGTTACATTATTTTCTATGATAATTTGTAATTTTATAAATATAACGTTATTAATAAGTCGGTACACAGAACTTCTACTTCAGTGCTTTTGTTTAATATAGTCCAAGAGATCTTTATTGTAATAGAGTAAATCCGTTACATAGTTCGGTACTAGGCACCTTCGCAGAAAACCAAAATGGTCCGAAACATTGGATATTCGTGGAATAGAGGCATCACTAAATTTTATTTCAACAAAAATTATGCAATTAGAACACTTTTCTTTTAGCAAAATCATACACTGAAATAATTTTTTTAATTGCATAAACGTGCAATCGATTTCTATTTCAACAAAAGAGAAATAATGTAATTAATTTTTATTTCGCAGTAAACTCCAAATCTAAACATATACTTCCACTTTTAAACGTTTCATAAGGCTTATATATTCATATAGTACTTAGTTTGACGATTTAAACTACATACTGCAACATAGACAACATACGTGTTTACTATTATGCACCGATACGCATATATATACCCATATATGTGATGATTTAATGTGTAGGAGGAATCAGCTTGCAGTCGTCATGGCGGGGGTTGAAAACGTAGAGAGGAAGATGACAAAGTTGGATTTCGATAAATCACCAATCTTTATTTTCGTACATATCCAGTTAGTTTGGCAGACACTTATTCAACCATAATTAAATATGATAAATTTCTACGCAGGTCTTTTCTTTAAGAAATGACGTAGGCATTTGAGAAGCGAAGCATCGTGGTTTCGCAGAGCAGCAGTTAGGGAAGGGAAGAATGACGTAGTTATTGTGCCAAGAGTATTTATATTAACTCTGATATATAAATACAGCTAATCTGTGATTGGCTAATTTTAGCTTTAGTAGGAGTTTTCTTTTTTAGAGGAAGAGCATCAAATCTATAATGTTAATTTTTAGGTCGCCAATTATTTTCCAAAGCAGCTACCGTATTTTGTTATATCTTACACATTAAAATGTAATAATTTAATCAGTAGAAGAAAACACTGGAACTTTTAACAGCTTGAGATAGTGGCTGAAGGTGAAGGCTTGATGACTCATTTAATACAACTAACCTTGAAGCATCACAATCTTTATTTTTACGCACATCAGATCATCTTTCTGTAGATAAGATAATTTTTTTAATCATAGTTGAATACAATAATTTCCATGTACACGGGTTTAAAAGTATGACGTCATTTTAAGCAAGAAAGCAGCAGCAACGTGGATGAGAAGCGTCTTGCCAGGAGGAAAGCTTACGCGAAAGAGAATGCGGCAATTCAGAGGAAGAAGGGAGGGAGTCAAACGTTCCAGTTCCGAGTTAAAAAGGTTTTGATTTACAATGATTTTGATTGGACAAGATGTATCTGCATTAAGCGTTGAAAATTTTTGTACTCAACTATAACTACAGAAAGATATCTGATGTGAGCAAAAATAACGATTGTGATACTTCAATCTCAGTTGTGCTAAAACAGTCATCGAGCTGTCACCCTTAGCCACTATCGCAAGCTGTTTAAAGTTGAAGTGTTTTCTTCTAGGCATTAAATTATTATACATATATATATATATATATATTTTGAGAAATTTGTCGAATTTGCTATTCTTTGTTGAGAGAAAAACTAGAAAATTAGTAGAAAAATCAGCACGTAGTGCTGCAAAATTTATTCCATCTCATATGGGAAATGAAATATGAGAGAATTACTTAAGGATTGTAAGAACCATGATCCCCTACCCATTTCTATTTTTATATATGGGAAATAAATATGAGAGAATTACTTAAGGATTGTAAGAACCATGATCCCCTACACATTTCTATTTTTATGAGCTTGCAAATTTATAATATACATTTTTGAACAGAAAAAGGAAAAGAAAAATTTTAAATGCTAAAAAAAAAGGAACAATGAAAAAACCAAAGTTAATCTTTTTATTCAAAGCTCCAAACAGAACTTATCAAGGTAAAATTGTTCTGAAGCTTTAGTGTTCTGCGAAGGATTCGAAGGAAAGGAATTCACCTCGAAAAGTCGCATTTCTTTCTCCTTTCCTTTTACTTTAGCAAAAAGTATTTTCATTTTTAGTATGCATTCGAACCTGACCCATATTTGACAATCAAATTTTTCGATAAAAAAATTTGAGCTTTGCATTGTACTTTGTACAGCGTTTCATTATTATTATTATTATTTTTATTTCTATTTTTCCCCTTGTTTATAAATATTTCTTTCGACTGTAATTACTCCAACTTTTTCCCTTGATTATAAAATTTATTTCGGGATTAAATATATTATTCCTTTCTATTTGTGTTCGGACAAAAAAAAGGGTAGGGAAAAGAGACCAATTCAATGAGAGCCTCAAATATGTATAGGTTTATTGAAGCCTGTATAAAATTTTTTTTAAATTAAAAATAATAGTGCTAATTGATGATAGAGGTCTCTGAGTTGTTCGGAACGAAATTCGATTTATTGTTCATTTAATTGACTTTGTTTAAAACTTCAGAACACTTTTCCCTTGACAAGTTCTGTTTGGAGCTTTGAATAAAAAGACTAACTTTGGTTTTCACTTTCTTTTTAGCATTTTAAATTTTTCTTTTGCTTGTGTTCAAAAATGTATATTATAAATTTGCATAAAAATAGCTTATAAAAATAGAAATGGGTAGGAGACCATGGTTCTTACAATCCCTAAGTAATTCTCTCATATTTCATTTCCCATATTATATATATATATATATGTGTGTGTGTGTGAATTATTTTAATAACTTATTAAATGTCTAGATAAAATACATCATTTGTTTACATTAAGTAAATGAAAAGATAATATATATACATATAAATAAGTAAACAACAATCTTAATTTTCCTTTGAGAAGAAAAAAAAAGGAGCAAGCAGACCGAGTAATAGCTTCCAGATAAGTAGATCTGTGCAATATTTGGAAATTCCTTTATATTTTCCCCTTTTTAACTGGGAGAACTGCTCCCCAAGATTCGCATTTTCTTATTCGAAATTTAAACTGCGTTTGAATCTGGCATTTTGCATTGGCAAAGTAATTGATAGGATGCAAGTTCAGACTGATCTCGACCACATTAAAAAGCCATTGATCATAGCAGAGGACTTTCTTGATGTTCTGCAACCTTCCGTACATCTTTGGATTCTATAACGTTGGAGCCTTAACATTCCTTTTCTGACCAATCAGAATTCATGTAATAACGTAGAAGGTTTCCAGTCTCGTTAGCTTTAGCTGATTCATTCTTAGTAGATAGAATTGTACATTAAAATTTAAAAAAAATCTGCGGCAAAAACGTAGTCACTTCTTGAATGTTGGCATTGAAAAGATTACCAAGATTTCCATACTGTTTGAGAAATAAAAGCTGAGCTTTTGACGCATAGCAGTGTTTTTGAATGTTCTGAATATTCTGATAAATATGTAAGAATTGATATGAAGTTATTTTATTAGGTAGTGATTAAGGAATTACAACCTTATTATTCTCGCAGGAAAAATAATTATTTGTGTACAACACGCTAATTTTCTTAATTTTTTTTACCATTACTTATATATATGATTGAATGCACAGAAGATTTTCATCTGAAAAATTGTTTTACTTTGTATGTTATATGTAGAGCTATGAATGTTTCTCCTATAAGTGAAATATTGCAAGCACTTTTCTGGAATATTCTAAGCTGGTTATCTTAAGTTATTAGAGATATGGTTTTATGATTTACAAATAAAGGAATCCAAAGCAAATTTCGACGAAATCAATTTTCTTTCATCGAAAAGTCTGAAAGATATATTAAAAATATACGGTTGGTTACCTAAAATTATATACTAAGGCATCATTTTTGTTATTTACAATTAATTAAATGCGAAAAAAGGCTAATTTTGAAACAGATAGAACAGCTTTGTACGTATTAGAATATTTTTTAAAAGTTAAATGTAGCTATTGTTTTAAACTTTTAAATATAGCTATTTACATATATTTCGAATTGCGAAGTAATAGCAAAACAAAAGTTTTAGAAATTTCCGATTTCAGTTAGATAATTTTAGTGTTAAAAATTCTTTTTTTAGCTAGCCAAACACTGTAACGGAAATTAATAAAACTAAAATAAATAATAAAAATTATTATAATATTGCATTCAGAAATTTTTACTATTTCAGTGTAAAGCAACTAGATAAATACAAATGCATAAGCCTGATTTCCCCCATCTGAAATATATAATTTTGATATTAGTATTCTAAACGTCTATTTTAGAGGAAATTCGTTACTTCAAAATTTGTGCTATTATTATATTGTTTTGCAAGTTAAAAAGAAAGAAATTTGTCATGAAAATATAGTATTTGAACGGAACGAGATTCTAGGTTTTCAATAGTATCATTTCAGCAGATTTCAAGCTATTCTTATACAGTTTTTAATATCATAAGTTTGCTCATTTTCCTGTACAAAACGTTTTCTTTTGTTTCTTTTGAAAGTTGGAAGAAAATATCACGCAAGATCGTAACAATACGTCAATTTCTTTTTTACTCTTTCCTGTTTCTTTTCCCTCTTTCTTTCTTTTTTCTCTTTGTGCTTTACAAATTAGGGGCTCGGATTTCAGCGTCTGTGTTGCAGTTACAAAAAAGAAGTTCAACTACAAATGATAGAATGACTATTTTAAGAGACTATATTCTAACTATATATTATATTTTAAAGGATTACTATTTTAACAGACATATATTTAACTATATGTTTAGGACGGAAGATTTTTTATGAGTTTTCGTTGTATTGAATACTTTTCTTAAAAATCCATTGCAAGAATAATAAGTTCACCTTCAAGTAAAAGAGTTATTAAAATGAAATGGCTATAATAATATTTACCACAGAAGACACGATATTATTTTTATTACATTAAAATAATTACTCAGAACTCACTATATATATATTCAACATTCTTAACTAGATTGATGAATTGGCTTATTATTGAGGAGAATGTTCCGCATTTTTATCAGACTGCTTACAAGGCTAAACATAACATCGTATATCAGTTCTTTTATCTCTGTCAGTCAGTAATTGACGGATTCCAAAGAAAGGTCCCACAAGAAGACTACCATGATCTTCTTGGATCTCTCAGCTGCGTTTGACATAGTCTGGATGCAGAAATTGATAGATATCATCTACCGTGTGGGTATTTTGGGTAATTCTATCATCTGGATAAATGACTTCCTGAGAGGAAGAAAATTCAAAGTGAATGAGCCTTTCTCCAAAATTCATCGTACTTGAGCAGGAGTCCCTCAGGGCTCTGTGTTCTCTTCCTCCTGTACTTGAACACCATTGACCCTCACAATACTGGAGAAACTTAAGTGGCTTGCTTTGCCTACGATATTGCAGTGTGGTATACTCACTCAAATATTTCTTTTCCAAGAATGCAGGGCATTGAAACCTGGTCAAAAGAGCTTACTATAAACTCTGATAAAATAATTATTGTATTTTCTCTACTGATAAGAAAAATAGAAAATCTTTTCATCCTACTTTAAATTTATATAGTTCTGAGATCAAACAGATTTCACATCCCAAGTACCTAGGCTTAGATGAAAAATTGAGATTTTCACAATACTTTAAATAAATCTCTAACAAGGCCTTAAAAAGGCTATATATCTTAAAATATTATGCGGTGAATCTTGGGGATCAAGACCAAAAATCTTTTTAACATATATATTTCGATAGCTAAGCCCATTCCTTAATGTGCTGCACCTATATGGGCATCAGTTGCATATCCTGTATAGATCAAATCTCCAACAGAGCCTTCAAAGCACTGAGTGGAATACATAGACTGAGAAGGTCACCAACTTTACAACTGGACCATGAGATCAAGAAAGAAATGAACATGGCGCTCTTGATATAATTAAAGAATCCCTATTTTCCCTCCGTCCATTTCCACAGACAATTATCCACTTAAGTCTCGTACAAAGCTAAAATATACCTTGTACTAAAAAGTATAAGCTTCACTTCTTAAAGGGAAGGGTATCCACACCATGATTGAGCTTATAAACTCAGCTCATAACCTAGCTATTGATAACACAGATGGTCCCTCGGTCATCGACCTCAATAAAGGAGGCTCTGGCATCTATTTTATACGCACAAACGGCGAACATGAATCACAGAGAATTTCTGTTGGAGAAATTGCTTCAAATTATACCTGCGAACTTGTAGCTATTAAGGGTGCTTTGAATATTTTGCACTCCAGAGCAGTTTAGAATTCCAGTGGCATCAAAATTTTCTCTGATTCTAAATTTGCGTTTCAGGCGATCCAAAGGAGAAACTCTCAATTTTCCCAGAACATTGTTGTACTGATAAACACAATAACAGCTGTTCCAAAAGCCTGCACCTTACAGTGGACTCCAGCTCATGTCGATTTTTCTGGTAATGAGCAGACCGACTACCTCGCCAAAGAAGTTCGAAATGGTACTTAACTTTCGAACAGTTTAACTCTTGCCGATGCAGATGCAATAGGCAGCTGAAAACTTATCTCCTGACAAGTTAAGACAAGTTCTATTCTCTAGCTAATCTGCAACCGAACTGTTTCATGTACAATAGCGAGACTGAGAACAAGACAATTCAAAGGAATGAAAATACCTCCTGATGGTCGGCGAAATTATAATTCCTGCCTTCACTGTTCTAGTACACAGCTTTCTCCAGTATATATCTTTAACTCTCCTGATATACTGGCCAGGCTATTCAGAATTAATTTTCTTCTCCCCCTCGGAGTGCTAGCTCCTATGTTCTTGGAGGATCTTCGACGTTGCTAGGGTTATTTTAGATACTTTTGGCCCTATTTGACCTTTATAACTTTTGGACAAGACAGGAACAACAGAAATCATTATTCCATAGCCCAATCAGTATCGTTTTCAAGTTATTTTTCAGATATGCGAATGTTCTACGTGTTCTAAATATGTTGTTGCTTACAGGTACAAAAATAGCGCTGCAGTACACAACAGTTACCATACACAATATCATTTTTATGCCTGTAAGAAACAAAGAAGCCATCTTAAAGTACATTTATATCCTCGATGTGAATTTACAATTCATACAAAATCTATTTTGTATACTATTTTTTTCACCTTTTTTAAAGTTAAATATCGGACCACGTGGACTTGAAGGTTCAAATATGATTCGACAAAAACATTATAAATCAAGATAACTGGATTGTTTAAGTTTTTTTATTGCTTAAATACTGTTCTAGTTTTCAGGCATAGATTTGTAATCACGTCTTGGATACTGAATGATATTTCTAGTTCCCTTTTTGATAAGCTACTCTTTGGATTAGATCGTAGATTTCTAGTAGTTTCACCTATCTTTCATCCAAATTTCGCAAATATGCTGGTTGCATGGGCATTTTCATGACTTTCTATGTATAATGTGATTACGAGGCAATTTTTCCTTGGAACGTTTTCCATGAATACAGCTCTTCTTTGGCAGACAGATCTTATTCTCTTTGCCTTAATTAAACCAATCAACAAATCATCTCTATGGCGCGAAGGAATTTAACTCGTACGGCGATTTTATTAAGACCATCCATTTCGACCTGTCTTAATGAGGGTTGTTGAAAGTACCCTAGACCTGGTTGAGAACTGATAGAGTCATTATACACCAACTTTTTTTAGGTTCGGGTGCCATTGTAGAGACATTAAGTTTTTTAAGCAGAAATCGTGAAAAATGAGCAATGCCTTCGCTAGGATTCGAACCAGGAAACTCTTGAATACGCGCCGAGTGTGCTGACCACTGCTTCACGAAGGCATGCTAAAAAGGCGGAAGATATATCATATATACGCCCTCTTTTAAACGGCGACTGTAGATTAGAGGCCCCAATCGCGAACTCTGGTGGTGAAGAATCATCATACATCCTTTTTTCTCGTTCGAGAGCCATTGCAGTGACATTAGGTTTTTTTTTTTTCTAGAAAGCAAGAGCGATGAAAAATGAGCAATGCCCTCGCCGGAACTCGAACCATGGACCTCTCGAATATGCGCTCAGCGTGCTGACCACTTCACCACGAAGGCATACGAAGAAGGCGGCAGAAATACCTTAGAATACAAAAGCAATTTTAGAAGAAAGCATTAGAAACGTTAGCGAAGCAAGAGAAATTTTGTATAATATAAATCAGCTGTGCTTTTCCAATAGGAATCAAAATGAATTTCTTCAAGGACATAGCCTTAAAAAGTGGAATTATGTTTTTGAAAGGACATTTAAGAAACAAAATAAGAATATTTGTTTTTATTTTTAGTAATATTATTTCAATTGATAGCAAAGAAATATTTTCATCTAAAAATTTAATTCATAAAGAGCTCAAAACCCAATGTTATTCCTTTTAAAAAAAAAAAAAACTCAGATTCATCTATCATCATATACTTTATCTAGATAAATTATTGAAAGGTTTGGCCGCGGTTTAAATTTCAAGGAACACTAACTAATTTCGCAGATTTTATGAATATTGAATCAATCTTTATTCAATAATTTATTCTTTTAGAATTAAATGCTTTTAACAGACTAAATTAGTCACACATTTTCTATCGAAAAGTTTAATACAGAACAGTTTAGTCCTTTTTATCAAAGTCTTTTAATGAAAGCTTAACTTAATTTCTGTTTAATTTATTGATTTATTAGAGGCTTATAAAAATTTAAGAGACCATATTCTTTCTCGTACTCATTAAACATTTTAGAGATGGCACATTACTTTAAAGTAATTAGATTCAGTTTATCGATTTTTTCCCTGGTTTTCAAACTAAAGAAGAAAATGCGCTAACTTTATCAGTAGTTTCTCAGAATTTTTGATTAGACAAGAAATTTAATCGGCTTTCAAACCGTAAGGAAATAAAAAATACGCAAATTTTAATATATATCAATATTTCGTTTAATTACTTACCATTCACAAGTTAATTCATGGGCACTTAATTTTTGTAGCACACTCTTTTCTTAGAAAAATAACAGACACTAATAAAACATTAATTAGTGTTATTCGTTACTTCTTTTAAATGGTTTTCATACTTTATTGCTACTGTTTTAGTTTATAATTTATAAATTCACCAGCAAACATTATGCCGGCAACAAACCGGCATACAACCATCACACCGGCGTACAGCCGGTAACCAAAGACGACTACGAAATTTATATAATTCAGCCGAAAAATTAAAATGGTAGCATGAAAAATTTTGTTTAATTTAAAAATTTTCTCATTTCCGAAGAAAATTTAATGTCCGCAGCAATGGTTTACAAAATTTTGAGGCTCCATCCGTGAATTTGCTCATGTATCTTGAACGGAACTCCTCGTAGATGGCCAATGATTATTTCTCCTGAAGTTTATCTACATTACACAAAAACAAAATGGGACAGTTCTATATCTTCCATTCTACTGGGCCGATTGACGAAATTCAAATTGCGTTTTTCATGTCTCGAAAGCGCGGATTAGGATATATAATAGATTTATCTGTAGCAATTGCTCTAATATAGGTATTTTGACACAAAACAGGACATTTTCTGAAATGACATGCTAATGTTTTTCCATAGTTCTATACTAGGACTCAAATTATGATTAAATATTTAATTTTGTAAAATTTGGTACTAAATTTACGGAGAAATTAAAAAATTTATTTTGGCGCAATGTTTTCAGTTTGAGCCAAGAATAATTCACTTGTCGAACTTCTTAATTTATAGCAACCTATTTTCTTTCCTTTTTAGTCCAAAGGGGCTTTGTCCCTGAAACACTATTGGTTTGGTTTTGCGATTTTCCCTTGATTCACTATAAACGGCTGCTTGACTTTTCAAATTGTTGTTACCAAATGTTTTCGTCCTGTATTATATTTAAAGAAATTAAAAATAGTAAAGAATCTGCATAAATGTATATATATTTCTCCGAATGTGATAAACCAACGGTACCTAGAGTAAAGTAATGTTTGAATAACGTACGTTTCCATCCGAATATGCGCATCTGGAAGCCTGAATTAGGAATTTGTTTTTTTATCTATTTCATATTTTGCAAAACTTTAACGAATTTTTGATGAACAAACTCAACAATTTCAAAGCGCGCAATGGCAACACTCTACGAAAGGGAAGGGGGAGTAATAAAAAAAATAAAAAAATAAAAAATCTGAAAGTTTTCAGATTTTAAATTACGTCCAAAGGGGCGTTTTTTAACGTTTTGTGTGTTACCTTTATTTATTAAATATCATGTTCTTCGCACTTAAACCATAAAATTAAGTTCATCAGCAATATCGCAAAATAATTTTAAAATGAGTATATCTTTAGAATTTCTGATACGCAGTTCCGCGCGCTTTAGATAAAAAGGTTTCTTTTCCCCGTAGAGTGTTGCCGTTGCTCGCTTTTAAATCGTTTGAGTTTGTTCATCAGAATTCGTTAACGTTTTACAAAATATGAAATAAATAATAAAGCAAATTTCAAATTCGCGGTTCCTGATGCGCATATTCGGGGGGAAACGTACGTTATTCAAAATTGGATGGCTCGAGGTCCGTTGTTTTATCACATTTGGAGAAATATACATACATTTATTCAGACTCTCCATTATTTAATTTCTTTAAATATAATACAGGGCTGCAATATTTTGTGGCAACAGTTTGAAAAGTGATTCAGACTTTCAATGTTCCCAACGCAAAGTGGCAAAACGAAAACAACAGTCCTTCAGGGGACAAAGCCCCTTTGGAATAAAAAGACCTTTTTATCTCCAGCCCGCGAAACTGTGTATCGGAAATTCTAAAGATAAGTTTATTTTAAATTATTTTGCAATATTGCTGTTGAACGGAATTTTATGGTTTGAGTGCGAAGAATATGATATTTAATAAATAAAGGTAACACACAAAACGTTGAAAAATGCTCCTTTAGAGGTAATTTAAAATCTGAAAGCTTTCAGATTTTTTTTTGTTGCGGAAAAAATGTCACGTTCATTGCATTCAAATAATTTTAACAAAGTGCCTAAATCACATTTGGCGTTATTATCACTTGTAACGAATATGCCAAATTTCAAAGCACGCCAATGTGTAAATTCACGTACACCTTAGGAAACTTTGAACAAAAAACTCTAATTTTTTGCAAGTGTACATCTACTTTAAGATGATGTTTAAAATTTCATAGGTTATTATAAAAATTTTGTTTCCGAAAAATTATTTAAAAATGCAAATTTTAGAAATAAATAATAGAAAATGTGAGAATTATATTTGGATTAAGCCCAAGTTTCTAATTAGGAGTTGACATTTTGAAAGCTAAGTCGCTTGAGAGCTTTGAGAGTTTTTTACTGGTGGACTTTTACAAAACTTGGCAATTTGGCATAATTTGAGTCCTAGAATCGAAATATGGAAACAAATTGGCATGTGATTTCAGAAAAAGTTCGATTTTGTGTCAAAATAGCTATATTAAACACTGCTATATAGTATAAATCTTCGAGAGATGAAAAACGCAAGTTGAATTTTCTCAATCGGCTCAATAGAACGAGAGATATAGAGCTGTCCCATTTTTTCTTGCGCAGTGTACCTATGAAAAATATTCAAAAATTATATTTCTTTAAATATATCTTTACAATGAATGAGATTCATATAGTTTAGAACTAACAAAACCAAATTCTGCATTTAAAACTTTATGAACTTCAAAACTTCAGCTTTTAGAAGAAATATTTCCATTAAATAAAGGATCATCAAAGAGAATTTAGACTTTTACATTCCTTCACTACACATTTTAGTAAAAATAAAATGACTTAAGTTTCAGGATTCTTCCAAACTTCAGCGTTCAGAAGAAATCTTTACGGGAAATAAATCAGGATCAGGAAAAGTGTATACCAATACTTTTCTTCAGTACACATATTAGTTGAAAAAATATGGCTTCAAATACTTCAAAATTTTAAAAGCAACATATGTTTAGAATTAACAATGCAGTGTTAAGCCTTGGCATACAGTTTTCCATTTTTTTCAGGCTTTTCTCAATTCGTTATAGCAATGTTCAGATTTCTACATAAGTATCCTGTACAGTCTTGCTACTGCTTCCTCGAGCACCGGCCCGTCGGTACCGCAACTCAGCATCGTTAACCACTACCTCGTTTGGGCGGCTAACCGCACAGTATTTACTTTAATAAAATTACGTTTCCTGTCTTTACACCGTTTGTATAAAAGGTTTTCAAGCTTACACAAAGGTAGCGTAGATGTGTCAAAGCAGTGACTCTCAAACACAACTTGTACATGTTTTCAACTGCATGCTAAAGTTTTCACGTAAATAACTTAAAATGCATAATTTTAGTTTTTAAAGCTACACAATAATAGAGCACAAAATAGCTATTCAAAAATTTTTAAAAAAATGTGAAAGCTTTTAGATTTTATGTTATGACCAAAGGGTCGTTTTTACATCCTGTGCGAAGCGGAAGTATTATAATCCCAAAACATTCCGAGTACCGTATACAACGAAAATATCCATTTTGACGGCTATCGAATGCAATTTAACGATGTTTTTGCGCGACATCTGTACGTAAGGACAGAAATAAAGGATGATTTTCCCCAAACGAATTATAAAACTGATTTAAAATGGCTTCAGAAGAGATTTTTTGTGGCGTCTGTATGTACGTTCGTATGTATGTATGTATCTCGTATAACTCAAAAACGAGTAGCCTCAGAACGCTGAAAGTTTGTATATAGGACTGCTGCAATATATACTTGTGCACCTCCCGCTTCAGTTGCAATCGGTCGCACCAAAGGCCGAGTATATACTATATATATATAAATAAATTTGAGACTCAATTTTTGTCGTTTGACGAAACGCATAATGGTATTTAGTTGAATTCGAATTTGTCACGCTTTTCCCTTGATAATACCGTGATAAACCTCGAATTAAGCTAAATTGCCATTTACTGCCGCTCTTTGTAATTTTAGCTTGTGCTTTAAATATGCTTTTAATTTCTACATGTTTTAATTGTATTTTTTTTTTTATGTTGAGTTTTTTCTCAATACCAACATTTAGTTTTTTTGCGGTAACTTGTACTATTTTAGTAATTGATTATTTGTTCAAAGTATTTTTACACTCTGGAACTACGGTATCAAATTTACTTTTAGGCGATAGCTTTTAGAATTTTACTCCTTTTTCTAATCTTTAAATACAATTTTGCAGCTCTATGCGCAAAATTCTTGACCAAATAGGTCTCTCTTGTTCTAGTACTACTTTCTAAAATTATATATATATATATATATATTTGTATCCTATATGTATATATATATATATGTGAGGTCAGCCTTTTTTATTCTTATATACTGGTAAAATGCGCATTTTTTGCTTTAAAAAGTATTGAATTATGTTGTTTTTTATTATCCGGTTAAGGATTTTATGCATTTAGTTAATCTGCATGCAATAATTGTAGAATTATCAACAATTTAAAAGTTGTTTAAGTGCGGCTAAGCCTAATTTTTTTACCATAGCAGACATATTTGTTTACATTTGAAACTTAGCAGAAGAGTGGATTTGTGTCCAATCCAGAGAAATTAAGTTTCGCAACAAGAAGTAACTTGTTCCTTTATTATGGCGAATTAAATCATGCTTAATCCATTCTGGAATTATTATTTAAGTTATTATATTATCCTATATATTGACTCAACATAGCGTCCATAAGAAATTAAGTCAGTTTTTACGTCTTCAATGTCTTTTTGCCGAGTGAGACCAAAAGTAAACTTAAGTTTTGTGCACCGAAAAATCTGCCTTCTTGGTCACTGTCCGAATTGTTTGTTTTTGCGTAGAAACTCTAGTTTAAATTTTAAAAGTTGTTCTTTAAATTGTTTTAACTGTATTTATGTTTTATATTTTTCTATATTTTTAAATTTTTAATAAAAAATACTTTGAGGTTTTATGTATTTTTGCCTTGCCGCGTAGTGAGAACTGAATGAATTGAGTGAGAAATATATCTCTAATAAGATTCGAGGAAATAAGTTTAAACGAATTGCAGCAAAAATGCGTATAATTTAATATTCCGTACAAGGAAGTCATGTGGTGCACACATGAGATTTTTTTCATTAATACACACATATACGTTTCGAGAGCATTTGGGCTGATGTCCCTTTGGATTAATGCTGCTTTTGGCTAGAAATATTTAAAACAGCATATCTTTTTATCTTTAGAATTTTTGATAGATAGTCCCGCGCGCCGGAGATTAAAATGTTTTATTTTCTATAGCGTTACTTTCTTTCAGATCGTTGAGATTTTTAATCAAAAATTCATTTAGTTTTTATAAAATATGAAACATAAAATTCAAATTCAAATTTGGGCTTCGAGGTGAACATGTTCTGGTGGAGGACTATCGAAATTTGGTGGCTCTAGGTACCGGGCGATAATATTTGATGGCAGCAATTTGAAAAGTGATTCGCCGTTTATAGTGGAGGATGCAAAATCCCGTTTCGAGAAAAAAATAGCCCATTCGGGCTGACTCCCTTTTGGGCTGAAGGTACTGTTAACTCAATTTTTATGTGCCCTGCGCTCAAACACATTTTTCCCAACTGAAATCGCTCCTAGAATGCTCGACGTTCCCTTCTCTTCTTTCGACTTGTCTCCACTAGTCCCCCACGACTATTTTTTCTAGCTCCCCGTCACTCCACCATTCTAAAGAGAACTTCATAGAACTTTATAGATATATCTAAAAGTGTCGTCTAAAGATATACGCGGAACTATTTAACTGAATTACTTGTTGCACTTAACAAACGGCTAACTTTCAGACGTTAACTCAGTTGGTTTACGAGACATGTTTTTACTTTTTAATGCTCTTTTATACCCTTTTCTTTTCTTTATACCTTTTTTGCCTATCTCGTTTTAATGCTAACTATGGCTGCAGGAGGCAACTAAAGGGATCTGGGATCTTCCCTTCGCTACTGGTCTACAACTACTATGAGATTTTACCGGAATCGCAGAATGAGCCTTAGACCTGTTACTTTAATTTTAGTAAAAGGTGCAAGCATCGTTAACCGACATACAACTGAAAAGGTAAAGGATAAACATAAAATGTTATTAACTCTCCACTTGTGGAATTACAACTTGATAAATGCAGAAGTATTAATTCATCTTTCTTGCTGTCTGCAAATCGTTACAAATATACTGGCTGGCTCACGATTTAAGAAAACTCTACGCAAAACTATAAACTGTTTTGAGTCGGACGGAAAAATACCACTAATTTTCTACATTTACCAAATGTAACCAATGTTTATGAGCTCAATGTTGTTGCTATGATGGACGCATCTGTTAAACGGTTCCGATTTCTTCGTAATTTTAATCTGTGCCACGTTCCATAAAATCTGCTTAAATATCTAAAATAAACGAGTAGGTGATAAATAAAGCAAGACATGAAGGAAAGAAACCAACATAAAGCTAACTGTTAGGAAAATTAAATTAATCAATAAAGATAATTTCACCTTTATTCTTGACTGGCTGATTTAGTACAACATCACTGAGAATTGTATCCTGCGAACTATGCAACTTTTAATTATATTTTTTGGAATCTAATTTTATTTGGTAGTATACACTAGCATTACACACTTTTAATAGACCTTGAGCGAATTATCGCTGCGTCTGAAATAACAACGGAGTTTTGAAAAGGTTTAAAACAACCTTTTTATTAAAATAGAACTTGAATATAAACGCCCTTCTTATGCTTGACAATATCAAACACCACTTGTGATGTAACTTAAAGTGACAGTCAAATTAAAATTTAAAACTAAGACTAGTTCTCAAAGAATACACAATTGATTTGGACACTAATTTGGCATAGAATGGCTCACCAGCGTAACAAATAAATGTCAACCAGCAATATTGCAAAGCCGAAGAATTACAATCTTATCAGAGCTGGCGAAACCTAGTAACGTGACCTCGAGAGGCAGAAACACGCTCTGTTTTATAATCCGAAACCCTCGATATAACTAATACTCAGTAACGCTTTTACATTTCTGGTGAGGAAACGGAAAAAGAGACGTTATAGTGAAGGTCTAAATCGTAATAATTGGTTAATTAAAATAATAATAATTTTAAAGCTGGCTTCAGCAATCTTTAAAAGTTTTTCTCCACCTTTAAGATTTTTTAACGGATCTCTAAACTCTGAAATATCACAAGTACCTATATTTATGCGTAAAATGAGTTATTAGGAATGATTTTTAAAGCTTTCCCGTCCACAGCCGAGTGGAGTTTATCATTATAATTTCGCTGTTTGTTTATTCTGCACACACTTGCCCACACTTAATGTTTCATTTCCATCCTATTCGAGTCTTTTACTACCTTTGTTGTTGTTTTCTTTGTTGTGAATTATCTCACTTGTCTAACAATAACATCAGAACACGCCCACGAAATTCCTTGTAGCAAGGAGTGCAAGACTGCTCCTGTCGTTGGCAAGACTCTTGAGTACCATACAGGTGACAGTACGACTTTGCTGAGTTATTCCCACAATTTTGATGGAGAGCTCCTCGAACGAACAGATCCTATGGTCTCCCACCCCTTTTCCTCTACCACCAAAGTCTGGTGAGAACTTTCGGCTCTCTCCACATATTAAAAGTGCCCCCATGCCGCACAGACACTATATATTTACAAACATCCACGCCTTCTCTAGGATTCGAGCCCGGGCCATTCGGTACTGAAGTCAACGTCGCTAACCACTATCCGGGTTGGGCGGCTTTAGTACTTCTTGAGTAACAATATAAAGAATAGCTTTGTTTGATAAAATTCCACAGCGTTAATTGTTTGTCTTTCTGTAGCAATTTCTGTATCTTTTTTCATGTTTTGAAAAACGTGATTGCCAGAAATGGTTTCAATAATTCCCGATGTTGTTATTTTTCCACTGGCAGAACACTACTACTTTAGAACATCAAGAATATTTCTGACGACCCCCCTCATAACTTGTAATATGCTTTTGACTTCTTTCGTGGCCTTAGGAATGAAACTTTTGAAGTAAAAAATTTTAAGCTTCTTCCAATAAGTTCGTTATGCTGTTCTAATATCAGTACGAACGTCCGAGGAGATGATACGCTGTTAATCTGCTCATGGATTATATGGATTTTGATGTATTATCTTTTTAATCCAGCCTTCCTCTACACAATTAGAATTCCAAAAATGATAAACAAATTAAGTTTTTTGCAAAATCCTAATAATATTAAACGTCCGTCAAGCATAGAATAAAATAACTACTAATTTAAAGAGTAGAGCAAATATTGCCATTTTGTTCACATGTAAAATAAATTTTAAACAATCTTACAAATTAAAAATATTTGTTCGCATTTAAATCAAATTATTTATCATTATACCGTACAGAATTTGGTCTTTTTACGTAGCATAACCAAACTAAAACTCTAAACGACGTAAGTGACTTTATACTATGTCTTGCAAGTACAACAGAGAAGGGTGTAAAGGACCCTTTTATTTGAATCAAATAAAAGACGGCACCAACTTGTGCTTACAAAAGCCAACAGTTATGGCTTATCAAAGATAATAAATTAACTGAAATTAAGAAATAAGTTAGACTAACGGCTGCACACTTAGAATAACGTGCAAGCTGTCTCTGATCTAAAGTCAGCGTAACAAGCCTAATGGCGAGAATAACTCAACGCCGCAGAATACTATTCACAAGAGAATCAAACCAGAAACATGGCCGTCAGGCGGCAGAACACGCATTGATTCTACTCTCTAAAATCTTCTTTTAATAGTCTTTTCTTTCTACCACAATTATCACGAGAGCTAGAAATTTACATTCTTGCAGGAAAATGGAAATGAGATCGACAAGAAAGGAAATTAACATAAAATAGCTTGTTAAAAAATTTAAACGTGAACTCTACAACCTAAACAATGGTTTACTGTTTCCAGTTAATGAGCATATTACGTTCTTGCAAAATAAAGCCTGCAGACAAGATTATAAATACCTAAAAATCTAGAAAGGAAAGAATCTAGAAAAATCCACGCATTTTAGGAAGTCTGATCACTCACACCTTTAATTTATTTTTCACGTGCTTTTACGCATAGCCACTTCGCAAAGTGTTAACATTCTTAGATAAATTAAGATCTAGCATTTTTTAGTTACCTGACAAATTGACCAATCTCGTACACATTAGCGGACTAAGAGATATAAAATCAATAAATTCATTCTCATTAATTTTAATCTTTATTTTTAGTAATGTACTTAAAAAACTTAAATTAAAATATATTTATTTTATAATACATCTGACTGATAATTTTAACGGGCGTTTGCAAAATATCTTTAATAATATAAAAGGTTTCTTAAGTTACATTTTATGCAGCTAGTATATAATTTTATGTTCTTTTATTTTAATTATGTTTAACAGATTAAATTCTCACATTTTTCTCTGATGTTTTAAAGAAAATGTTATTTTGTAATATGAAAACTTCAGTTTTCAATTTTATTTTATTTATTTTTTGTAAATATAATGTAATATTAAGTATTTTGGATTGCAAATTTTACAGGCATTTTAAAAAATGCATTAAAAGGCTTTTTTTATCATTATAAAAATGTATCTGTTTTCATAATCTCTAAAAATAGTTTATTAATCAATATTAATTAAGATTATTTGAAATTTAGATAATTTTTCGTTTTTAGCAATTCTATTCCACAATTAATCTCACAGGAACAAAGAATTTAAAATTTGAATCATTTTTCTATTTTTACTTCTTTGTACGATGTAAAGGAAGTATTGTAATCGTGAAAACATTTGGGTGACAAATTTCAATTTTGACTGCTCTCGAATCCATTTGAATAATGTTTTTGAGTAACATCTGAATGTACGGATAGAATAAAGGTCTCGTTTTTCCAAAACGGATTAAAAATGGATTTAAAATTGATTCAGAAGAAACTTCTTCGTGACATCTGCACGTACGTACGTACGTATGCATCTGGCAGAACTCAAAAACGAGTAGCCTCAGAACATTGAAATTTTGTATATGGCACTGCTGTAACATGTAGTAATGCACCACCCGTTTTCGTTACAATCGACTGCTCCAAAAGTCTGTAAATATATTATATATATACACCCACTCGTTCCCGTGAGCTCAGTTTGTCTTCTTATATATTTTTATATTGCGCATTTTTTGCTTTAGAATGTGATTGAATTATGTTGTTCTTTTGTTCACGTTAAAGTTTTTATGCCTTTACGTAATCTGCATGCAATAGTTGTAGAATTACCAACAATATAAAAGTTGTTTAAGTGTGACTAAGCCTAACGGAACAGCCATATTTTACATTTGACACTTAACAGAACAGTGGATTAAGTCAGTTTCTGAACCTTCAGTGTCATTTTGCTGACAGGGACAAAAACTTTCAGTTTTGTGCACCGAAAACTCTGCCTTCGCTCTCGCTGGCCTAATTGCTAGTTTTTATGTAGAAACTCTAATTTTAATTGTAAAAAAATTAACTGTATTTGATATTTTTTATTTTTCTATACTTTTCAATTTTTAATGAAAATGTTTTGAGTTTTTATGTACTTTTGCCTTGCCGCGAACTGATAATAGATTTAGTTGAATGAGATATATATCTCTAATGAAATTCGAGGAAATAAGTTTGAATGACATACAGGAAAAAGTGTGTATAATTTAATAGGCCATACAGGGAAGTCATGTGGTGTCTACATCAGAGTTTTTTTGTTGTTAAAAGTTTTGCTCTCTTGTCGTATAAAATAATTTTTAACCATGCAGTGCGAAAATATAGTACGTGCAAAAATATTGAGAAAAATTCTATTGATCACATTGTCTGAGAAGACAAAAATAATAATTTGATAATAGTGAAGTACGTTTTTCTTGCATTTACAAAGAGGCAACAATTTAGAAAAAAATTAATTGGATAGCAGATTAAAGTTTCACAATATACGAAAGCACAGATGATCATGACTCAAACATATTTTTTTATCTGTAATCTCTTTTGAGATTTCCAACTGATCCCTCCCTGTAAGAGATTGATTGACAGAAGCAGGTGCCTTCTGTTAAAAATTAACATGCTTTTGGATTTTACGTTAAACACAAAGAATGTGAAAAAAATCTAAAGAAATGAACTTCTAATTTTATATTTAACAAAATCAAAGAAAAATAAAATAAATGGAAGTAGAAAGAAATCATAGAGAGGAAAACTAAAGGAATCCGTGTCGCACCCCCCCTCCCCCGAATAAAAATTTAATTAAAGAAGTTTCAAAAATAAAAGTATTAAGTTTCAATGTACACTAATATTGGTTTCAAACATGAGCAAAAAAGCTGCCTTTGATTAAAATAGAAATTGGATTTCCTTTTGGGTATATTTAAGTTCATTTCGTTTTGATCGTGACATTTTCAAGTATATTATTTCTTTGCCATTTTCTTAAAAGAGTATTGAATTTCTCCAAAAGAATTTTAGCTGTTTTAAATAAGCAAGTTTGTTGCTTAGAATACTAAAAATTTGTTCTGAGAAATCTGACAGTAACTTATAATTCACACTTAAACATGTCTGAAAATCGAATAACAAAGTTTTAAAAAAGTTAAAGTAAGCATACGATATCGGTTTCCATGTCTTCAATAATTTATTTTGTAGTTTGTGTTGTAACTGGAGTTTGATGGTTTGAATTTGAAAATGAAAAAAAAATAATTGTGAAACAGAATTCATTATTCAGTAATATTGGCACTCATTCCACACTTAAGCTGAGTGAGCCAAATAAAAGTATTAATATTGGGTATTCAATGTATTTAGAAAAGTAACATGGTTGTATCTTAATTTGAAACCACTGCATAATGTGCTTGCAGGGCACAAGGCTTTAGATTCTTTCTGGTATGCTGAATATTGTATTCATGTTTATACCGTATACAATGGAAATGCTCAGAATTATGTAACCGTACACTATGAAAATACTCATAATTCTACTGATAATAATACACATATTGTACGCAGTTTGGAAAACACTGCATAAATATGTTTGCAAAACCTAAGACTTTAGGTTCTTTTTGGTATGGTTATAAGGTATTTTGTCCCTCCTTTCTGCATGCCTTCATGGAGTAACGGTAGCACACTAGGCGCGTATTCCAGAGGTTCATGTTCGAGTCCTTGTTCCAGTGTCACTCTAGAGTCATTAGGTTATTTTGAAGCAATAGACTTGAAAAATGTATAATGCCCTCGCCAGAACTCGAACCTGGAATTCTCGAATACGTGCGGAGTGTGTTACCGTTACACCAAGAAGGCATACAGAACGGAGATAATAGTGTTACGGAACAGTTTCTGTTACGGAAAGAACGGAAATAATAGTGTTACGTTTTTATCTTCGGGCTTATATTAAGGGGTACGTAGATTTGGAATGAATAATGACGACACTTAAGTATCAAAACACAATTTATTAGCCAGTATTATTTAGGACAGCTCCAAAACACGTCTACAGTCGTCAAGGAACTACTATAAACACGCTGAAACAATCAGCGACACAGCCTTCAGGCTATCAGGCTATAACGGTAGAGACAGCTTCACGGCAAAGCAAAAGAGTACGCTCCCGACTCGGGTCAGTTGTTCTCCGAACTTTACGTGCTCTGGACACACTCTAAGATAAATCTTGACGATGCACTAACTCGCGATACACTAAGAAACTCTCTTGATGCACTCGACGACCAACTCGTCACTAGACTTTGAGACATTCCCTCATTGACTCTTAACTGATTCAAATAGGCACTCACTGATTGACTATCAACTCGACAGATTCCGAACTGACTGACTCTCCGCGTAAGAGCAAAGTTTATATAGCTTTTGGCTTCTGTTCGAGAACATTCTGGGATAAAGCAGGAAAAATTCGTTCCAGAAAGTTCTCCATCCGTCTATGGCATATCGCCAATTTTGTCGCCAAACGGGCTATTTATCACAAAATGTGGCAACCCTGCCTTCCCTTGCCGTTTTCTGGCAACCTTAAATCTTCTTTGCGGGGAAGCTATCTTTCCGCAGCTGGACATTTCGTAACAATACCTTATATACTCCTATTTTTAAAGGGCGAGATGGGATTAGGAGACCCAGTCACCAAATCCTGGTGGTGAAGAATCATCATCCACCACCTTTCAGTTCGCTCCTCTGTAGGGTCATTGCTCATTTTTCACCTATCCTATTTCCAAAAAATCCTAAGGACTTTACATGCTGTATATTATACACATGTTTATGCTGTATCTTATGTACATGGTATGCTGTACATTATAAACATATATGATATACATGTTTAATCACATATATATGTTAGTTTGTAGTATAGTATATTTGAAAAGTTAAAACTTCTCTAACCACTCAATTCAGTATGAACCAAAAGTGGTTGTTAAGCACCTGTGATTCATTTAAAATTTGGTTACCGTCAAACGAATTGGTTACGTAGAGAGTACATAGTTTTCCCTATGTATAATGTAAATAGAAATCAACCGGAGTAAAACCTTCCTTCGCGAAGCTTCGCAAATGTGAAGATATTAGGAATTTCTTCGAGAATTCATGATACTGAGGCATACAGATCTCGCTTGGCTTGGAACTTTCAAATAGTCAATAAATATACTTCAGCTCGTTTGTCGAGAGTCAGTTCATTCGAAGTTGATTTTACAAATAAATGGCGGGTGTTTATGCTGCAGACATGATGCATCTTTTGTTTATATATGTGGACGCATCCCTTGTTCTATACTTCAAGACAACATTGTAACGGGTAAAATATAGAGATTAATTTCATAGCATTAATTTTAATCTCAAGAAATGTTTCGTTTAAATATTATTAAGAAACCTGAATCTGTTGCGTTTATGGTTATGTTAAAAATTACGACACACTTGCTTTTGACAGATTATAGTACAAGATATATACGAGGATTGAAATGCTGATGAATGAAAAGAGGTCAAAACGAGTCAATTATTGCATGTATCAACATTTATGTATTATGTATTCAGGTCATAGATAACATTCTGAAGTTGTTTCTTGATAATAGAAGCTACGTGGTTGGTCTGCTAATTCTGTCTGATGATTGTATATCTTCGAAAGCTTGCTAGTATATTAAATGATCAAAAACATTTCTCGTATTCCATATCAGCACAAGGCTTTAGTTTTCCAAAAAGGCTTGAAATTCCAGAACACAATTTACTGAATATGCATGCAAGTAAATCAACGTATCTCAAAGTTATGTTCCTGAAGGTTAAAAAATATACAAAAACAACAACAACAGCAATAAAAAATTAATTAAAAATCTGAAAGCCTTCAGATTTTACATTACGCGCAAAGAGGCGTTTATTTAACGTCTTGTGTGCTCCTTTATTTGCTAAATATCATGTTCTTCGCACTTAAACCATAAAATTCAGTTCAACAGCAATATCGCAAAATAATTTTAAAATGATTAAAATGAGCATATCTTTAGAATATCCGATACACAGTCTCGCGTGCTGGACATAAATGTTTTTAGTTGGAGATAAAATTTTAAAATGGAGATAAAATCGTTGAATTGCTTAACAAAAAATTCTGACAAAATATGAAATAGATTGTGGCAACCCTAAAATGCTTAGTGTGGCAACCATAATGAATTCGTCTGTTACGAGGGTCACGTGTGCAGATGCATTACGTCTACGTATCCTTCTCTGTTTGTAAAGTAGTTGCACTTATGGCGTGAAAAATAAATGTTGATTTTTACAAAGTGTCGACTCCGTTTTTTTCGAACTTTAAGATACTTATTAAGCAACATAGATAATAAAACAAATTCCAAATCAGGGCTTTCAGATGCCCCTATTGGGTGGAGGATTACATTATGCAAAATTTGATGGCTCAAAGTACCGTTGTTTTATCACATTGCGAGAAACATATATCCATTCACGCAGATTCTTCATTATTTAATTTCTTTAAATATAATATAGGGATGTACTATTTGGTGGCAACAGTTTGAAAAATGAATCAAAGCAGAAAGTGCATCGACTAAAAATGCCAAAACGAAATTACAAGCTTTTCTGGCTAACGCTCTTTGGGTTAAAAAGTAAATAAAATTATACAAAAAATGCATTTTCCATTGTATTAATTTCATTCTTCGATAGTTCAATACTCAAAACAACATAGTTCTACGCAACAGCATTCTTGAAGTTATTACATTAAGTTAAAAACAGAACTTGTTTTGAAGAATATTAACGAAATTCCTTATTTTACGGGTAACAAGTAATGGTATGGCCATTATATAGCGCCACCTATCGAAGCCATTTTCCATCTCTGAATACAGCGGTAAACAGCTTGCTTGCGCCATGGAAACAAAATCGAGTTCAAATCGTTGGCAATTAGCAAGCCGCTGGACACAAGCGAACATTTATTAAATGACTCGCAGTTTCATCGAGTCAGCGTATCAAACTTCATTTCCGATAGAGCAGGACTGGTTTCGCGATGATTGATCAGGAGGAACATGCTTAGTTTGTGACGCCCAATGTTGTTTACGCTATACTCAGGCTAGAAAGCTGATAATAATTTCAGAAGCAATGTATGTTAGATTGATGATAATATTTGAAATCGAATTTGTAATTATTTGAACGTTATACTTAAGATAACTAACTGAAAAGTTTAATTATTTATCAGATTTTTAAAATTTCATTGTTCAGAATCTAATTTATAATTCAAGTAAAGAATGGCAAGTATTAGGATACAGAAGAACTCGGAGCTTGAACTGTATTAACAAGAGAATTTTGTAAACCATACCAGTAAGTTTTGCAGTTCTAGTTTGGATGTAAAGATTTCATCTTGTATACGTACAAGATTTCAATTAAAAGAAAAGTTTGCTTCTATAGATGCTCATGTTCATCATAATATTATGATTCCAGAGGTATTGCGTGCACAGAACTTTGGTTTTCGTAAGGTTCGAACTCAAGGCCTTCTTCTGTAGAAAATTGTTCCTGCCAGTTCAGCTTTCTGATAAGAGCTGAATAGGGAAATGATGGTAGTAAATTATTTGATTTTTAGTGACAGGGCTGAGAAGTTAATTTTCATAAATAACAGGAGTCAACCAATAGCAATCGGTGTTTTAAATTAGAAAAAACATACATAATGGAGCTGAAGAAAATATTCCGTTCGTTACACAGTCATGGAAAACATCTAATTCTGTTTCTATGCTTGGCCCATAATTGCAAACAGTGCAAACAGTGAAAAGAATATTAAAAGAATTTAGGAACAAAACAAAAATATTTTAAAATAAAATAAAAATCCGAAAGCTTTCAGATTTTATATTACACCCGAAGGAGAGTTTTTTAAACTTTTGTGTGTTACCTTTATTTATTAAATATCATGTTATTCGCACTTAAGGGAACTCGGTACTTTTTGAATGATATTTTTTATTTAAGGATCTTCATCTATTTTTTATGAATAATATTAAGTGGTTTTATAAGAAAAAATTATTTTAAGCTGAAAAAACGTTTTTTACTAGTAATTTTTTTATCTAAATTTTTTGGAAAAAAAATTAAGAATTAAAAATTCCTTCTTCTCCCCAAATTTTAAATGTTTTTGCCCCAAAATTTTTTATTGCATGTGTTAGAATGTCCTTAACAACTTTAAGAATCGATTAATGGATTAGTTTCCAAGAAAAAAAAATAAAAAGCGCATTTTTATGTAAAAACTTAAAAAAAAATTATCTCAATCACATTTTTACTTCCAATAATTTTCCTTTTCACTATTTTGCAAAACTGATACAGAGGCTGTTCGCACATTTTTTAGACGATTTTGGTAAGCGGTAATAAAAAATCGTTTGCTGCAAAAGAAGTAATTGCAATTGTACTATGTTTTGAAAAGTCAAAATTATCGTCTGTGGCTTGAAAGTTTTGTTTTTATTCACAATGGAGAATTTAACAAAGCAGTGGTTCGAAGGCTACATTTACGCTCTTTCCAAAGAGAAATATGCATACTCCGTTATCCATACCCCGTTAAAAAACGATGTGAGAGTCATAGTTTTGTGATATCTAAAGCGTCGATAGGTAATATCATCAACAAGAAAGGAAGAAAACGTCAAATTGGAGCCTCAAGTGGGACAAAAATTCCAAACAAGTATCCAAGGAAAAAACGGACATCTTCGACTATTGCAAAGGTACGTTGTTTAATGTTAAAAGAAAATAACTCTAGTCAAAGGACAGTTGCAAAATCATTAAAATGCGCGGTGCCCACTGTAAACAAAATGATAAACATTGATTTAAATCTTAAGAAAGCGAAAAAACGCAATGTGCGTCGTCCTCTTCCAAAGCATATCGCTCAACGCAGGACACGCTGCAGAATTCTATATGAGAAACACTTATCCAAAGAAAAATGGAAAACAACTGTCACAATAGATGAAGCATGGGTGTATTTAAATGACTGAAACAAAAAAAGAGACTTTTATTATCATAAAAGGGAAGAAAAAAATTTAAGTACAGGGTTCAAAGAATCGAAAGAAAGTTTTTCTAAGGGATTCATGATTGTTGCTGGTTTTTCTTATAATGGCAAGTTAAAAATCAAGAGAGTGCAAAAAATGTCAAGATTAACTCCAAATACTATCAGGAACATATTTTATCGCCAATTTTTCTGAATGACCTACCATCGCTTTACCCACAGTGCCATCAATCTATGAGACTCCATCAGGACAAAGCTAGCAGTCACACATCAAAATCCACTGTAAATTTCTTAAAAGAAATGGAACAAAAAACTGGTATCAAGGCCATACCCTTCACTGATATCCCTACTAAATCTCCCGATGTGTCACCTATGTATTTTTGTGCTTTCGGACTTTTAAAAACTGCATTATCCAAACGTTGTCCCCAAACCCTAACAGGATTCTGGAAAGCTGTTCGGGAGGACTGGTATAGAATATCTCTTCTGACACTTCAAAAGGGATTATTATCCTGGAAATTGCGGTGTCGAAAGCTAGTTCAGAATAAGGGATATCAAATAGAACATTTAAAACACAAGAATTTTATTTAATTTAGTTTTGTGAATATAATATACATCGTCTAAAAATGTGCGAACAGCCTCAGTACTTGTTTATATTACGTATATAATTTTAAATAAGTAGTAAAAGTATTAAATAATTTGGTCCATATCTGTAGAAGTTTTATGACTCTAAGTAAAAGGATATATTGAAAAAATGAAAACTAAGAAAACGCAGTTTAAAGAATGTAAACTATATAAATGATCATTAAATCATTTCAAATTTCTTAAAAATTTTATTACTGAATTTCAATACATATGAATATAAAATAAAATCTAGTGCTGTTCAGTTGGTTAACATAAACATAAATTACAAAGTTTTTTTTTAAACCTCATTTGGCTAGAAATATTGCAAAAAAAGTCGTAAAATGCAAGTAGAATTTTTCTTTACCTGTTTTTGTTCTTTAATACACGTTCAAAACAATTTTAATACACTAATTAATTATAATATATTTTCTAAAACACTTATAAACAATATTAAGAACATTAATCTGTCGTTTCATTCATTTTTTCAAAAAGCAAAATTTGAAATTTGAACAAACATAAAATATTGTATTTAAAAAGCACTCAGCATCATACCTGATTTTTTCTCTTCTTTTAACCATTTATCCTCGCATATAAATTGCATTTTAAACTAATTTTTGTGTAGTTTAGTTAATTAAAGACCGATGTTTGTTAGCAATGTTCATAATACGCTAATAATGTTAGTTGTTAATAAATAGTATTTGTTTCAGCATTATTTTAAAAATGCTACAGTCAGGAACGTGATCACTTTCATTACACCACCTCTTTCTGCTCAAGTATTATCACAAATAATTTCAATTTTTGAAGAAGCATAGTAAATGTGACTGATTTGATACACATAGAAATATTTGCTGAGCTCAATATATATGTATGAATTTGCCAGTTTAAATAAGAAAAATGTTTTCCCAACTTTACATGGTATTTCAATAAATCAGTTTATAAACAGAGTTTTCTGATACTTCCAGTCATATTTAATTACACTCCTTTTCATTTATACTGATTTTTAAAAAGTTACTGTATAAAGTTAAGAATAAAAAATGCAACTGGGGGGGCATTTAAAGGGCTATGAAAAGTTGTAAAAGCATTTTATACCATTTGCTACCGTCAGATCATATCAAAATTTCTCTTCAGTGTAGTAAGAGTATTAAGGTATCTGGCAAAAAATTGAAAAATCGGTAATTTCATCGATTCTGGGGTAGCTAGTCCCCTTAAACCATAAAATTCAATTCAGCAGTAATATTACAAAATATTTAAAAGAGCATATCCTTAGAATTTCCAAAACACAGTCTTGCGCGCTGGAGATAAAATTTTTATTTTCGTACAGTGTTGTCATTGCTCGCTTTGAAATCGTTGAGTTTGTTAATCAAAAATTCATTAAGGTTTTACATATATGAAATAGATAATAAAACGAAATTCCGAATTCCAAATTTGGGCTTCCAGATGCCCATATTCGGGCTGGAGAATTTTTTTTGTTTTTGCGTGCAATGTTGCCATTGCTCGCTTTGAAGTCGTTGAGTTTGTTAATCCAAAATTCTTTAATATTTGACAAAATATGAAATAAATAATAAAACAAATTCCAAATTTGGGCTTCTAGATGCCCATATGCGAGTGGAGGACTACGTTATTCAAAACTTCATATCCCTAGGTACCGTTGGTTTTTCACAGTGAGGGAAATATACATGCATTCATGGAAATTCTTCATTATTTAATTTCTTTAAATATAATGCAGGGATGTAATATTTGGTGGCGACAATTTGAAAAGTGAATCGACATTTATAGTGAACCGACGCAAAATGCCAAAAGAAAATTAATAGCCCTTCTGGAAAAATTGCCCCTATGGGCTAAAAACCAATACTGGAAATGCTAAACATGCACTTTCTTTCCGCCATCGACGGAACAGCTGGCCCACTGGGTTAGGTGCTTTTCAGCCTGTTGGATCCCGTCGACGGAATTTAAAATAGATAAATACATAAATATAAATAAAGAGCTTAGAACCATTCCTCCGGAAATTGATTACATTTAGAGCTAAGTGCTGTGTCCTCCGGAAACTGGCCACGCTAAACGAGGAACAATTTTTTTTTCACTATTATGGTACATGTTAGACATACAGATATGTTAAGGATATGGTATAGACTCCAGTAAAAATGTACAAATACATTACAAATTGTGAAATACATTAAATCAGTTCTAGACTAATCATAGTATTAAAGATAAATAAAAAAAAGAAAACAAAATACATTAATTAAATTAATATATGTACACAGCGGGCTGCTGACGGGACGGCGTCCAAGGAAAGAAGTTACTCTAGGCTCACAGCAATGCTTTTAGCAATGGTAGGGCAGTCACTAATGCGGCTGAGCGCGTATCTATTCTTATTTGTGTTTTTGAACCATGATGGCACTGCGGCTGGTCTTTTTAATTGTGAATTCACTGTGTGCGGGCAATCATACAGATAGCGTTCTGGGTCACCAGTACCGCCACAGATACATTGGTTGCTGTCTCTTAGGCGAAATCTGTGAAGATGGGACATATATGGGCCATGCTCTGTCAGATACTGCGTGAGGTGCGAAGAGCTGCTATGCTAAAAATGCACTAATTTATTAGTTGCAAAAATATTTACAAGCACCACAGTACATATACATTTCCACAGGTTTTCATTTCAGATTAATATGAACCTTCGCGGACTTTCATGGAGAAGTGGGAATCTCATCCGTTCTCGTCCTTATCCTAAAGCGTTATTTATCCAGTTTCTGAACATAAATCTTTTTGCTTTATTAAGAAATTGTCTAAAGTGGATATCTTCTCCGTCGTCTTCATACTGGTTGTGATGTAAGGCATGACGTTATCTGCTAATACGGTCACTTTAAATTGACTGAGATGCCTGCTGCTTGACTGTGATCTGGACCTTTCCCACTTGTTTAGAAATTCTTTATTGTCTACAAGTAATTGCGGACTTTTGTATGGATTTATTACTCTTGTTCTCTCCCCTTCTCAGATCTTCAGAAGACACTACTTTCTGTATTTCTCATGTTCCTGTCCAAGAAATACTTGCAGATTTTCAGTGGCAATATAATAATAAGAAATATGTTTATTTGTCTCCTCCTTTGTTCGTTGACTTTTTGTTATGTACACTACGAAAAAAAGAGCGGGGACAGTCATGTCTCGAAAGCGCGACTTAGGATATGTCTTAGATTTATATATAGCATTGTTCTAAGATAGATATTTTGACACAAAATCGAACGTTTCTGAAATGACATGCCAATTTTTTAAAAAAATTTCGACTGTTCGACTCAAATTATGCCAAATTGCCAAGTTCCGTAAAAACTCGCACGAGTACTTTTTTAAAAATGGAGCCATTAAATTGAACAACGTAGTCCTCCACCCGAATATGGGCACCTGGAAGCCCGAATTTGGAATTTTGTATTCATTTTATACTCTATTTCATGCTTTCTAATACTTTAACGAATTTTGATTAAAAAACGCAAAGGTTTCAAAGCGAACTCTGGCAACACTTTACGGAATAACACATTTTTATCTTCAGCGCGCGAGACTCTCTATCGAAAATTCTAAAGATATGTTGTTTTTAAATATTTTTAGCCCAAAACGGCGTTAGCCCAAACCTCTCGAAACGTGTATGTGTGTGTGTTAAAAAAAATCAGTACCCGTTTGGTTGTAATGTAACTTACGAAAGCTTCCAGAATTTTTTTTATTTCTGAATAGCTGTTTTGTGCACTGTTATCGTGTAGCTTTAAAAAATTTATAATCATATATTTAAAATTTGTTACTTGAAAACTTTAACACGCAATACAAACATGTACGGGTTATATTTCAGAGTTACTACATTGACACATATACACTACCATGACAATGATCTATAGGAACAGTATACAGACATGAAAGGTAATTTTATTAAAATGAATAGCTATATGGTTAGCCGCCCAATCGGTTAAAGACGCTGATAGCCGTACCGAAGGACCCGGGTTCGAATTTAGGAGAAGGCATGGATGTTTATAAATGTCTAGTGTCTATGCGGCATGGGTCTTTTTAAATATGCGACGAATTGAAAGTCCTTTCGAGACGTTAATGGTAATGGAAAATGAGTAGGAGAGCCTCGGACCCCTCTCAATCCGGCTGTCACATATATCGAGCTCAAGATTTTTGCTAACGACAGGCGCACTTGACTCCTTGATTCCTTGCCATGGAGAATTTCGTGGGCGTTTGCCGAACTTTATCAGACAAGTGGGGTTGGTAACAACAACATGTGGTTATCCGCAAATTAAATGATATATCAAAAAGAAGTCAGATTAGATTTTTGAAGGATCACGTTTCAAAGAAAATATATCCATTTTGACCGCTGTCGAATGCAATTTAACAACGTTTTGCTTGAGATCTGAACGTAAGGACAGAATAAAGGACTCGTTTTCCCCCAATTTGTTTCATAGCGACTGTACGTACGCACGTATGTATGTAGTATGTATCTCGCATAACTCAAAAACGTGCAGCTTCAGAACGTTGAAATTTTGTATAATAGGACTGTCACCTCCTATTTTGGTTGCAATCGGCGGTACTAAAATATATATAAATATATGTATAAATATATTCACTCTGGGCTCAGTGAGCTCAGGTTTTTCATTTTTATATGTTGGTAAATTGCGCATTTGTTTGCTTTAAAAATGATTGAATTAAGTTGTTCTTATCTTCCGTTAAGGTTTTTATGCCTTTAGTAAATCTGCATGCAAGATTTGTAGAATTATTAACAATTTAAAAGTCGTTTAAGTACGGCTAAGTTTAATCATTTTTTCCATGGCAGTCATATTTGTTTACATTTGAAACTTAGGAGAATAGTGGATTTGTTGTCAATCTAGAAAAACTAAGCTTCGCAACAACAAAGATAACGCCTTCTTTTATTATTACGAATTAAATCATGTTTAATCCATTCTGGAATTTATTCGAGGAAAAAGTGTTTAAGATTTACTTTGTAATTTTTAATATAGATATTTTGGCTGTTTATGTATTTTTGCCTTGTGGCAAAGTGAGAACTGAATTAATGGAATGAGAATTACTGAATCGTCTGTGAAAAACTGTTTTTCTTGTTTGTTTGTTCAATTTCTTTTATACATCGTTTTAGATTTATCATAGTATTTGAATAGAACATGTGGCAACGATTAGATAATTTTTCAGATGATGCGCTTAATTTTTGTGCATTCTGAGTTATAAAATGAATAAGATGTAACACTGTTAAGTGAACCTAGCGCAGAGTGCCAAGAAAAACCGCGTATAATTTAATATTTCGTACAAGGGAGTCATATGGTGTACCTATCAGATTTTTTTAATTAATAACGCAAAAGATAATTGTGAAGTACTAATTCTTATACGTCAAACTTATATTTATAAAACAGCAATCCCTATAGAATTCAATTAGCATGATTATCTTTCTGTCTATGGAACAGTTTAAAAAAATTTGCTGTTTTTGAAATTAAAAAGAAAGTTTAAAAATTACATTTCTAAAATTACGTTTCTAAGTTTCTAATACGTAATATTTCTAAGCATATAAAATTTCATCATTAACCTTTCTCTTCTCGATGCTTAATCCCTTTATTTGTTTCTTCGCATAAAATCAAATAAAAATATAAAATTTTTTAACCACGTTACATCTTTTAATTCTCATTCCCATTTATGCTGGCGGAATAACCGCTGAGACTACGTTTGTTGAGTGAAACGATAAATAATAAAATCATTTAAGAAATAAATTGAATAAAATTTAATTATTAATTATTTCCTGCGAGTGAATGATAAAACCTAAATTATTTTACTTTTTTCAAAGGTTGGTTGTCTTTTTTAATTCGGCAACCTTTTCATATTTCTAAAATTTGTATAAGCTAATGGTATATTATTTATTTTGCATTCTTTCATTAAATTTTTATTACATTTTAAATTTATTTGTGATAACATTCCAGATATTTTAAAAATTATACTTAATTTTTTTTAGAACATTTGCGCTCACATTTTGTTTCTAGTGATTTTATATTCCAGTATTTAACGGTAGCATCTTTTACGTTATTGTGCTACAGAAAGCCGAATTGCATACTTAAATTAACAATAAACAATTAAAATAGCATAATAATAACTGATATTATGCCCTCCAATTTCGGATATTTGTTTTTAGGTTGACTGGCTTAGTAGGAAATATGACGATACCAAAGAAATCCAATAAGATGTGTAACATTTGGCAAAAAGAAAATTGAGCAATTATCGAATCTTAGAGATAGTTAGAAAACATAGGACATTTATCAGACGACGAAACAGAAGTATTGAAGACACCTCAGTATCTCTTCCACCGGTTTATGAAGTGATGTCATGAATGTATTTGCTGGCAAAAGTTTCAGTAACGTTATGCAGAGATTCTGGCTTCAAGGTTATTTCTAAATGTTGTTGATTCATAGGTATCAAATGCCGATAAAATAAAGCTTGAGCGGTAGGCGCCACTAAAAGCTAAACAATTAGATTCTCATAAAGAGTCTTTTTAGCAGTCTGTGTATATTGCAGGGATAAAATATTATGTTCCTTTGAAGGGAAGGTTCAAATTTATTTCATTATAGTAGGTAAATGGATGCGGCAGCTTTGAAAAAAAAGCTTCACTTAAAGCTTTGGCGAAATTTAATATTTATTTGTTCCTTGATCTGCAGACTGACGAATAGACAAATGAATTATTTTCGTAAGAGATATTTTGTGGAGGCATGACGTATTTCCGAGAATTTTCTCACCCCGAGCGAGAGAAGGAAAATCTTTCGTGGGGCGTTGTAGAAATTATGTGCGGCGTCTAATTTTAATCGCTACATAGATGCAATTGGTTCGGAAAAGGATGTGGTGGATTGTGTTTCACCAATTAAATTCAAGTGAGATATGATTGCGTCATAAGGGGCTGCTTAATGAATAATTAAGTCAGGAGCTAATTAGGAAAGATGTTATTGAAAAAAAAGAGCAGGATAAGTTTTTCTTTAAACAACAATGGTGGTAAAAATATGAAAACAAGATTGTCCATCAATGGCTATAGACAAGATTTCCATCTTGCTGAATTTGAATTTTGTTGAAACTCTACGCTGGATGAAATGGTGAATTTTTAAAAATGAGGGGTTAAGTTAGGTTTTTCAATTATGGCAAATCACACGAGGGCTATCTGCCTAAAGGGAGGGATGCCTTCGTGGAGGACTTTCTAAGGGAAACTGGCTCATATACACGTTACGCATGGGGAAAACCACGAAAACGCTCATGCAGCCAGGCCGTTTGCGGGATTCGAACCTCAGACCGAACTACCAGTGTTCAGCGTCTTTACCGTTCGGCCGCTAGTGGGCCTAAAAATGAGGGGATTTCAGTACTATTTATGGATATTCTTATCGATGAAAAATGCTAAGGTTATTTTTGTCTCTTTCTCATATTTGCAAAAGTGAAAGTAAGAGAAGTCAAGAATAATATGAAATATTATATTATTGTTTCAATTCGTAAGAATAATGCCTTTATAGGCACAGTATTAGAAATTTCTGCTTATAGAGTGTAGGTATAATATCATATACCTACACTCTATAAGCAGAAGTTTTAGCTTAAAATACCGGCATCTACTAGTTTACCTTGACCTTGATAAATAACGATAATTACTTTTTTCTTTTCACCATTCAGTTTCAAAATATTTCAAGGGAGATTTTGACATCTTTTTTTCCTGTCATCAGCAGAGGGATTTTCCATCCCGCAGGTATTAGAGATAATTACAAATTACGCAAAGTACGCCAGATATAATGAAAAAAACAATAAAAAAATTGAATTGCATTTTTCGCTAAAAGCCGATCGATGATATGAGTTTCAAAACGATCCATAATAATTTTTAGCGTGTTTTGAAAAGAAACAAAGACTGAAAAACTTTTTTTTTTCAAATGCAGTTTAAAAATAAAATTTTCAGAAGCGGAAGTCAACATGCTGTTTGCGTGAAAATTGTAAACGTTGCATAAGAGATTGAATGCATACTTATGCAAGCACTAAAAGGAATCTGTTAATAATAAATACTTTATTTATTTGAATTCTTTTTTTCATTTTCTACTGATATATTTTATTATTATAAGCTGATTTATTACTCTATTAAGCACAATGTAACTTATCCATACCAGATTTATGCATACACGTAAGTTGTGAAAAGTTTCCCATTTATTATATTTAGATTGCAGCATCTCACAATACATATAATATTTTATGATGGGTAGACATTTTTTTAAGAAATTGCTTTAAATCAACAATAAGCCAAAAATCTAAGCCAAAATAACGAATCTACTTACTTTTCTGTTTCGACTTACATCTTGGTACCATTCTGTCTGGTAAACAACACACTGAAAAAACCTTTATTGAGAAATAGCACAAAATAACTTACTAAAAGGTAAATTTTACAACAAATGCCTCAAAATTATTGTATATGAGTGACGCCGCCCATGACGGTTAGTGATGTTGACTATACCATGGGGTCCAAGTTTGAATCTCGGAGAAGGCGCGGATGCGTATATGTGTATAATGTTTATGGGGTATGAAGGCAATCAAAATACTGGCAAATGTGAAGTCTTCTCGAGAAGCCTGAGACCAGGAATGATCGGTGGGAAATCCTCCGATACGTTCTGCATCAAAATTGAGGTGGACCTACACGGCTAATTCGATGTGACAAGCATACTTGTAAAACCACAGGCAAATTTTGGTGTCCTGGTAACTTATTTCTGTCCTGTGCAGCAACGATAAACTGCACAAACTTTTGTCACATCTTTTTCCATTGGACAAAAGCACATGTAGGTGACATTGGCAACGAATTTACCAATAACAACAACGCCGATATTCAGGATATTCCGCTACCACGGTTTTCTTGTAAGAATCAATTCAACAGCAAAACCTACATCCTGTGTTTGGAAGAATGGAACATTCTAGAACAAGGAAGACACATATAATACTATATGCCAAAAATAAATATGCATTAAAAAATTCCATTCTACAGTTAATACATTACACGAGCAGGTACGGGCTTTTCCAATGTACTTCTACAAATTTGCCTCTGCATAAATGCTCAAATACTGACCTCTGCATATGTCGAAAGCAAGGCAGACCAAGCGCCACTTAATAAATTGCCAAATAATAGAAGGGTGCCGCCCAGACGGTATGGTAGTTAGGGAAGCCTACTGCGGTGCCGAGTTCCCAAGTTTGAATCCCGGGAAAGGCATCGATGTTTGTGAATGTATAAAGTCTGTCTTTGCGGCACGGAAGCACTTTAAATACATTTCAAAATATAGAAAAAATATTTTGTTCAACTTATAAGGTATTTTCTCCCCCCCTTGCTGCATGCCTTCATGGTGTTGGTGTAACGGTAGCACATTCGGCACGTATTCGAGAGGTACAGGTTCGAGCTCCGGCGAGGCCATTGTACATTTTTCGTGTTTCCTGCTTCAAAAAAATCCTAATGACTCTACAAATGAATCGCTTTTATTCTTTTTTATTACAAGAGAAATGCTACTTTCTCAAAATGTATTAAAAAGAGCACAAAGTTTAAATTAAAGCTTTAACTTCTGTTTGCTTATAAAAGGTCATTTCTTCCAATTACCAGGTATAAGTTTATTTATTTTCTGCATTTCAGATGTTCCATCAAAAATTAATTGCTCGAATTTCACGATTTCAAGCGACGACTGGTGAATTTCTGATGCTCTTTGGAACATACTGCAGATCCTTAATGATGTTCTAATTTTTAAATTAATATCTAAATAACAATTCCTAAGCCAAAAAAGAATGCAATGATACACGTCTGCATGGGAAGACTATTTGAATTAATTAGAAATTAAAATTAGATAATCGAGAGAAATTTAACTTCCTCTCGAAACGGCAAAGTAGCAACTTTGTATGCTTGCAATGAACGCGCTAAGAAACGTGGGGGGGGGGTGAGTCTTGATTTTTTGCTGCTTTAACATTTATTTGAAATTGAAAATTACAAAGAAATCTGAAAGCTTTCAGATCTTACATTACGCCCAAAGGTTATTTTTTAAACGTTTTATCAGTTACTTTTATTTGCTAAATATCATGTTCTTCGCACTTAACCCATAAAATTCAGTTCAATAGCAATATCGCAAAATAATTTTAAAATGAACATACCTTTAGAATTTCCTATACGCAGTGGCGCGCCTTGGAGATAAAAATGTTTTTTTTTTCGTACAGTATTGCCATTGCTCGCTTCGATATCGTTTAGTTTTTTAAGAAAAAATTCGTTAAAGGTTTACAAAATATGAAATAGATAATAAAAGAAATTCCAAATTTCAAATTTGGGCTTCCAGAGTCCCATATTCGGATGAAAACGTACATTACTCAAAATTTGATGGCTTTAGGTACCGTTGTTTTAGCAATGCGAGAAACATGCATACATTCATGCAGATTCGAAATAAATAATGAAAAAGTGAACCAACATTTATAGTGAATCAAAGCAAAATACCAATACGAAATTAACAGTCCTTCAGGACAAATTGCACGTTTGGTCTAAAAAAGAAATTTAGAGTCATTTCAATAACTTGTAGAAATAGTTTAAATCTTAGATTTAGTTTTAATGTACGTTTTAATGAGACTGCATTTTTGTTACTGTATTTTAGTGGGCAATAGGAAATCATACGCAAATTATTGCACTTACACAGTGTTTACGCAAATTGCCATGAACATATATTTATGAAATATTTTCCACATACTTACAATTTTAGTAACATTTTAAAAGGAAAACAAAGTTAATTGAGTAAGCATTTGCAATGCATGAAGGTTACAGTAACATTGGGATATATTTAAGATGCTAAACTAATTTTAAGGGACAGCAAACTCCCTCCTTTACAATTCTGAAACCAAAGGAAAACAAAAAATTCCCTTAAGACATATGTTCTATTATTTATCTGTGTATCAATTTATCTATTTTTTTTCCTTCTGTAGCTTATCTACAATCAAACTCACTTACATCCAGCCTGTTTGCATTATTCCAAATATCAAACTTAAAATACTTTTTTCATTTAAATACATTTAAATAGTAATAGAATTGCATAAGTAATCGGAAACTGTAATCCATTATGAATCAAATTATAATTAGGAGCTGCATTGGATCCATTGAACAATTAACGGAAAAATCTCAAAATTTACAAACATAAAGTTAAAATTGTTACAAACAACAAAGAAAAATTTAGAACTTTAAATCTATAAAATATGAAAATATTTTTTTTATATTACGATTGAGTCAGGCAGGTTTCATTTCCTAGGTAAACAGAAGTTGTGAAAGAACTGAAAGGCTAAAACAGTATCCAGCCCCCCCCAAATCATCGAACATTTTGTAAACTTGAAATTTCAGACAAATCTTTCAGCTTAATGATCTTTCTTGAGGGTGCAAAGCTCTACTGACGGCAAACCCAGAGGTCGAAGCAAAGAATATACCTGCGATTATATTGATCAAATATCAAGAATTCCTTTTGTGTAATATCATATTCAAACTAGAATAAAGAACCGACACTAAAACAACAAAATTTCTAATGCAATTAACCTTTTTTTAAAAACCAAGCAATAATATAAGAGCTGAACTAAAATCCCAAACAAGCCAAAGCAGTGCGAAAAGAAATTCGTACAAAATTATATATCTGTATCTACATCCATCTCTCTCTTTTTCCCTCTTTCTCTCTCTCTCTATATATACATACATATATGGAAAATATAAAAACTACGATGGCTTGCTCTACGCGAACAGGCAACTTTTAATTAACTTTCCGCAATTTTAGGACCTTTCCCGTAGACCAGTACTTTCGAGAACACTCTGGCATGTTATATATACGCTGATAAATAGCAAGAATGCGCCATTTTCAGTCAGACTGCTTCCCGCATCAAAGCTATAAAAACTTCCGCTGCTCTTCTCCCCTTTTGTTAAATAAGTTACGACGCAGAATTCTTAAATTTAATATTATTTAATTTGACTCATTTATTGGATATGTAAATTGGAGTTTTTCGTCAAAAAGAAAAAAATGATCTGCGCTTTAAGTGAATAAAGACATGGAGAGTTAAATTCTTCGGTGTCATCATTTATTGCATTCCACTCAGCCCTGACAACATCCCGATTACTGATGTGACCTGATTGCCAAGCTTCATCATTTCTATGCTCATCTATCAAAATATTACACACACACACAAACACACACACACACATATATATATATATATACAGATACATATGGAGAGAGAGAGAGATTTATGTATGTGGTATATAAACTTGAATAATTTATACAAAGTGAAAATTAAGTTCAAAACTTAAACCCAAGTATCAGATTCGTATAAAAGTATCACAAGCTAGGATTTTGGTTTAAAATTAAGTTTCTTGATTTAAAAGTAATTTTATATTTGTCCATCTGTCAGTTCAGAAACAGGCTTTTTCTTTTGCATCTCTTATTGCACCATCTCCCTGAGAAAGATATCCTGGGAGATGTATGATGCATTTAGCTTTATTATTTTTTCACTTATCCAGTACTTGTGATATTTTTGTCGAATTTTATTTCGTTGTTTTACCTAGAAATTTTCAAATGCTCTCGGTTAATGTTTTGCATTTGCAAACTATTTTTGTATAATTTTATTCATCCAGAACCGAATATATATGAATTTACTTTGGTCATGCTCTGGATTTAATAAATGTATATAGTATGTACATGCACACAAGTATAAAATCGTTTATGGTGATTTTAAAAATAAATTTGTGTTTCTGCATTTAATGTGTATATTTAATAAATTCTTTTGATGATGTGACATAACTAGAAGATGAATACCGCTGTTAGATATTCTGCTTTGACAACTAGCAGCCGTGTCTTGAAACGTTAAATAATGTTGCTCTTGAAACATTTTTGAATAGTCTTGAAATATTCTCTTTAATTTAAAAACAGCATAACGTTGATTATGGCATAAAAGATGCATTCCATGGCGCATTTCACATAGCTCAAGCACGGTAAAGCATATTACATATAATAAAGAACGTATAAGTGGGACTATTGTTTCACACTTTTTTAACACAGTTTGCACTTTTCCTCTATCAATAAAAAGAGGAAGTAGCAAACTGCATGCTTTCTTGACGGTAGCAAGCATTAAAATAGGAAGTTTCAGTTTAAAATGGTATAAGCAAATGTAAGATTCTCAATATTTCTTATTAAAGGGTTTTATTTTGAATTTACTATTAATGATGAAAGCCTTAATTGAATTGCATGGAAATTTGGGGCCATTCTATTCTACCAAGAAGTCCGAGTTAAAGGTTTAAAGTCAAGTGCAACTACATAGTATTTAGAAATGCCTTCATTAGTTTAAGCGTTTTCCAAAAGAGGCTGAGAAATACTGTCGGCGCGTTAAACTTTAGCTGAAAAAAAAACAGAGCAATTTTATAATGAAGATCAGCTTTAAAGAGGTTAAAATTAAAACAAAATTTTTATTTTACAGTTATATGTAATATGGCAGACTCAGATGCAATGATTTAGCGAAAATATTGATAGCCTCGATACTGATACATAATGGATAGCAAACGTGGCAGCTGACACAGAATAAATATTAATTTTTATTTCATTACTTTTCATTTATTTCATTTGCGGGAGCTATTCTCTTGGCACTTTAATCGTCCTGTTTCGGAACAGTTACACTTTTGATTATGTTGCGATTGGAAGAAAAGCAGCAAGACGCGTTTTAAATCTTAATTCAGTATGAGTTAGTTTCGGTTTCATTGCATTTGATTGGATAATTAATAATGCTGCAAAATTATTATTAGTTAATTGAGAGTGATTTGAGACAGGTTAGTCTCGAAATGACGCAGCTCAGGAAAAGTTATTACTATTTTGAGAATAGAGAGGGGAAATACTCAAAATAAAATTATTTGGCTTTTTTTAATTTAAGTCGTAATTTATATTTACTTATTTTTTTTACCTTACATAGATTTATTTTGATTTTTCGCTAAATTATTTTTATATTATACGAGCATGTAAAATGGGAAATAGTCTGGGTTACATGAATTAAAACGCTCATTTAGTTTATTCGCCTTTTATAAACTATATTTCATACATAAAGATACCAAAGAAAAACTTTCAAAGTTTCAAACTTTTGGATTATTTTTAAAGAAAAGTGCTGTAAAAGTATTGAATCTTAATACTTGAAATTTTCTGTTGGCAATTTATTAAAGCTCAGATTATGCATGCACCGTAACCTTGAAATCGATCCTGATGTTCTCCATTCTACGATAAGTGATCCTATTTGCATTAGACTAAATTTATTTTTCTACGACGCTTTCTTCAATCGAGATTAGGGATATTAGGACTTAGCGGTGATTCTTCTTCTGAGATAAGACGGACAAAAGCAATTGGCTGGAAAGAATAACTCATCTGAAGCCCATTCATCCATAAGATTATCTGCGATTTGTAACTCCAAAAGATTAGATAATATAATATGAGAAAAAATACGTATTCTTTCGATCAAGATTGTTCCCTAGTCTTCAATTAACATTTCAAAAAGGAAAAAATGAAGGAAATGGTAGCAGAAGACCAAAGTATGTAGGGAGAATAAATTTAAAATTAGGTTCATATTAGCTTTTGTTCGTTATTTTGCATTATAGAAAAGTTCAAAAATCTAAATTCTGTACATGGGATAATATATTTCTTAGGAAGATTTGTAAGTTTTTGTCACATTTTCGCGCCATTCTTATGTGGTTAGTGTTGTAAGGTTTTAGTTAAACTAACCAAGTTTTATTTTAATTTAAATCTTTCTATCTCTTCTCTGTTTCAACTTCCCGTCCGAAGAAGCGCGCGTTTTCAGCTTATGCTAATTTTGAAGTACAGCCAAGTACTATTTAAACCAGAGGTAGAAACCTCTCAGTGTGAGAGAGCTTTGGTCTCAGATCACGGTCATTCTGCTCGACGTTCGCCTGACCAGCTAGCAGCTAAAATTATAAGCCATAGTGCTTACTACGTGATTGCATATTGAAATAAATTGAAGTGCGCTAGTATTAGTATATCTTGCTACGCACCCTTTTAGTTAGAGGCCAAACTCCGCGAATTGCTCTTTGAGCAAAGTTTAATTAGATTTCTATTTTAGTTTTAGTGTTAAATTTATTTGATTGTTAAGTTCGGCACAAGTGTGGTCTTTTACTTTCTGTATCCCTCCCGAGTTGGGAAGTGTGTAAATAATAGTGATTTAATAAAAGAGGATTTCAAATCCCTTTCAAGTGCAGTTATACGCCAATACAGTATCTACACCAGAACACAGCGTATTTTCCGCTCCCTGTTCCAGTTCAGGACTTGAGAAGAAGAACCCTTGTAAGTACTTCACCATGTTTTCAAAGAACATACACAGAACACTCAGTCCTGATAGTGTGTCCAATGGCAGCCCCGGAAGATCAGTCATTCGAATCTCGGCGAAGGCACAGTGGGAAATTAAATGTTTCCTGAATGGATCGAATACAGGGATTAACTTCTAAAATTACAAATTCCGGAGCCTGATGGAAGAGTTTTATGAATGAAGGAAGCAATTAAAAATTAAGATAATGAAATAATTAAATTAAAATTTAAGAACTGTAAAGAGGCAAATAGAAATTTAATAAATTATAAATAGTTAAATAAAAAATAAATTATCGAACCTCGTCTTATTTGGGGCTCCGTCTGGAATTGCAATTCCACTCAGAAGCTAAGAAGTAGCTTAGCTGAGCTCCGTCTGAATTTAAGCCTTAATTACACATACAGTGTGCTATGTCAAGGGATGACAGATACAAGAACCATTTTTTTACAGCACACCAATGAAAAAAGGTGAAAAAATAAAAGCATCACAATGGAGAATAGTGAGAATATTAGGATATGGAAGGAAATTTTAACGGAAAAGTGCAGCTTTGAAAATAAAAAGGGAGGGGCCCAAAAATTTCGTATCGTGATGCCCTGCCAATTTTAGCCATCAAGCAAAACGTTTCCCTGAATACGATCCGATAACAGTGTGAGAATAAACAACAAGACTCCGCTATACGAGTGATAGCAGTGGTACCCCAGCGCTTGGTTACATCGTTCAAACTGTCTACAGAAGCTCTGCAATAGCAAGTCACTATAGTTGCGTGTGCACGTTGTGTGATCACTTTTTGTGCTTTCGGGAATGAAAGATTTACCCGTTCTCAAAAGTTCGTTGCACATCCTGGAGAATAAGCTTTTGACGTGTGGGTTGGGCTTCCGTTTCCTTAAAAGTTTCGTGGGGTACCACCACTTTATTTAACAGTACCACTTACACCGATAAGCGAATAATCGCTTGAGTGTGTGAACAGAGACGTAAGAAGGATTAATTACCCTTTATTTCTCAAAATAAAGATGAACACAGTCGGCTCCCATCTCAGAGCATATACAAAGCCTCTACTTGGGCTTGAACTCAAATTAATAAGAATTAGTGCTTATCTGATGCTTAGCTAAAAAAATATAGCCGAAGCTATCAGGATTCTAAGTAATTGGCTCCTAAATCTCAATTAAATAGGCGAAGCTATTAAGGGCCTGAAGTACGGCCGAGCATAGTAATAGTTAGAGACGTAGCCGAAAGGCAAACACGCGGTAGTCAGAAGCTCTGGCTCTCTAACGAAGTCAGTGAAACATCGACTTAATACTACTCTTAATCACTTGCATTAAACGCGTTTCTGAAAATACATTCTGTTAGGAAACTATAAGCTGAAATTAGAAGGACAGGAAAGTGTAACAAACTTAAAGTAACTGTTATAAAACTTAGGATAAACCTTACATCCTCAACCTCTGCCCCAGGTACGCGTTCGAGAGAAAGACAGGCCCACATTCAGAAGTTAGAATCGATTTTGAAGGCGGCTTTTATTTGCGGAAAGAGCTTAGTTACATAAGTTAGTTATTAGTCACTTACATCTTATAGTTCAATTACATAAAAGAAGTGCCGGAGCCTTTTTATTTAGGGCTCCGATGTGCTCCAGCTAAAATTATGATTTATCTCTAAAACTGAGAAGTACCAGAGCCAGTCTCTGATGGGCTCTGGCGCAATTTAAGCTCTGATCTAATGAAATAGATGGAATACCTAACTCTATAAATAGAATATATAATGGATTTGTCTCCTAATTGGACTATCTAACGGAATTCTACAGATTTTCGTTATTGACATGAGATTTTGAAAACTTGAAGGTTAATTTTAGCATTTGACTAAGAGGTAACGTTATACAGTTATACTGCATATAATCTCTGCTTAGTATTACCCTAAAAACTCTTAAATGTGTGGAATTTGATTTTAATAAATCTGTAAAAGTACTAGTATTATACATAATTGTAAGTTATATCTAATAAGATAAGAAATTATAACGTAGCATAGGTAAAGGAAATCATTTTTTTACTTATAAATAAATTAAAACGCATAAATCTTCCATTCCCTTAAATTGAACCCTTGTCTAGTAAAATTATTTCTGAAATATTTAGATGGTAAAAATTTCAAAGCTATTCAAAATACACAGTTTATGTAATGGTAGACCATTGGAGAACTTGAATCCAGATGATTTATGATTTGTATTCATTGTAGTGAAATGTGAGCGGAAACATTATTTGAAGAAGTTAGAATTTCCCGTTGCTACTAAGCGAAAGGAAACATTATTACTTTTACATTAGTTCCGTCCGTCTTACTACCAAAAAAAAAGGAAACATGAAGACATGTGTCTTCAAGGATCATTTCTACCCATACGAAGGCACTATGCTAGAGTGGGTGTTTTGTTCTGCTTTTAGTTAGATGAGAGTTAAAATTGGTGACTAAACTTTAACTGGTTTCTTGCTATTGTGCAACCGAATTTATTTATTTCTGAGGTTCGTAACGAAAGTAGTTTAATTTGCATCATAAAGGAGATGGCGGATCACATTTGAAATTAGGTATTCAAGTGAAGCCATTTAGTTGGAAGCATGATGTGTTGTTGAACATTAAGTCGGCGCTAAATGATGTTACGTTGTACTTTATGCTTTCCTGGAACTGAAGGAAATAATAATCAAACTAAGTCAAAGAAAATTCAAATTGCATCCTTATTAAAAGATTCATTTGTAAAAGTAAAATAAGAAAGTAATTTAAGATGAACCCTTTGAGTATGAAATAATATTAAATAGCAACTCTATTAATACAAGTAGAAACGAAAATTCCTTTCCATGTATTGCATATGAGGTTAGAAACATACTCTATTTATTAATGCAAAGCTGGAAAGGTTCGTAAAATTGTCAAGATGAATACATTACAATTTAAATGTATTTTAATTTACGAAAATGAAATATATCTATAAAAAGTATTTAAATTAATGATAATAAATTTATTTTTGCTTTTAAAGAGCTCATTTCCTAAAACAATCAGAGTTATAAGACAGACAAATCGACAATCTTGTATTCGGCGTAGATTTTGTAAAATCCCAATCGATTTCGTGGGCAAAACGGGTCTCCCTTCATCAGAAGCAAAAAATTCTGCAAAAGTGAGAAAGCGGATGTCGATCATATTTATACCCACAGGCGATCAGTGGAAGAGCCGATAGCGCCATCTATCGGCAGAAATAATAACAAAAAATGAAGGGTTAAGTTAGTAGAATTTTGAAAGCATCAGGCAAGACTGGATTGGAATTGAAGTCGTTGACTACACAGGATCAATTTTTGTGAATGTGAAAAGCTTCAAGAAAATACAATTCTCTAATAAAACCAGCTTTCTTAATAATTTTAGCAGAACCCAAATCAAAATTGTGACTGAATTTCCAACTATGATTAGCTATTGAAGATATGTTAATTTCGCCTTTTCGGACGAAAGATTGGTGTTCTTTTATGCGAAACTTTAATGCTTTTTTTGTTTATCCGATATAACTTAAGCCACACTGACACGACATCCTATAAATTCCCCAAGAATTAAAGTCAGAAACAGAATCTTTAAGAGCCGAACCTCGGATTTTATTTATAGGCGAGAAAACAACTTGAAAATTAAACTTGTGTAAAATCTGTGCAAATTTGTAACTGAGAGAAGGATGAAATGGAAACATAACAAAGTTATTAATATTATTTCTGACATCAGAATGTGTTCTTAGATGGCACGATGAGAATTTTCGAACAGCTTTATCAATGATTAAGTGAGATCAAGGGCAACAGATCTTAAATAATTGAGTTCCTTAGCACGAAAAGATTCTGTGGAACAAACTTTGACAGCTCGAAATATATAATAGTAAAATGAAGCCATTTTTTGCTTAGCCGGGTGACATGACTAGCATCGGGAGGTAAACAAACAGAAAAGGGCTTACGGTAAACAGTTGTGCTGAAGTTAGATCCATTGCGGATTATAAGAATATCAAGGAAAGGCAGTGTTTTATCCGATTCAGTCTCAAAAGTGAACTGGATCCAGGGTCAATCGAATTTATAACAGATAAAATCTGGGGCAAGTCTTCCTTATCACCATCAAAAAGAGCGAAAGTGTCGTCTACGTAGCGAATCCACAGATGAAAAGATAGTTTTTCAAAAAATTTGACCTCAAAATAGTGGAAGTAAGTGTCAGCAAGTACAGGACTGAGGGGATTACCCATAGCTAGTCCTTCAATTTGGCGATAATATTCATTTTGGAAAACAAAGTGAGTTTGACTTACACAGACTGAGGGAAATTAACGCTCTAATTTCAGTATGTGAGAAATGGAATTCTCGAAGTCTAGTTTCAAGGCATTTTAGTGCCTCTTCAACTGGAACGTTAGTAAACAGCGATTTAACATCAAACGAAACCATAATGGAGTGCAAAGGGGAAATATCTAAGGGCAAAGGGGGAATATAAAGGGGAAAAAGTTTATCGATGACTTCGAAAGAATTTCTTACGGTGTGAATATTGTTGAAAAGTAAAGGAGAAAATACGGAAACTAAATATTTGGCCAAAGGGTACGATGCCGTTCCTAAATTGGAAACTATAGATCGAAAAGGAATTCCAATTTTGTGAACTTTGGGGAGAGCATAAAATCTAACACAGTTAGCAATAATTGGAATGAGTGATTTCTTAAGCTGAGTCGAAAGTATATGAGAAGATTTAACAGCTATTTTAACTTTTGTGAGGTCAGAAGTTGAAGGATTTTACAAATCGATTGGGATTTTACAAAATCTACGCCGAATACAAGGTTGTCGATTTGCCTGTCTTATTTTCCACGTCGTTATGTTTGTCTTGCGTCTTCAATCAGAGTTAGTTAAATTTTAAAGGTAAATTAAAGATCAACAATCTGACAGCTGCGAACGGTGCAAGATATTTGTACTCCTTAAGTAAAAATATATTGTTGCATTTTTAAATAAAAATACCCTAAGTTGCTTTCAAAAACATACCAAAGCATGATCCTTCTATGAAAAATTTCGTTACTGATACATTAAAAATTATGAATAACTAAACATCGCGGACGAAAACGTCGAGGTACAAAACATCGTGGGAGAAAAGAAAGCAAAGAAAAAACACCACAGTTCTAAAACATCGTGATATAAAATATCGTGTTTGAAAATCAAGCGGTTCAAAAACTTCGTAGTTTAAAAATATTGTCGTCGGAAACATCGTGGTAAAAAATAAAGTATGTACAAACTAAAAAATTCCTCTTTGCTTTTTGCGCTAACAAATCATTATGCGCATATGCAATTACAACTTTTAAAATCTGAAAACTCATGCTTGCGATATTATCGTCATGCGATGATTTGTAGAGACTTTATATTTTATTCCGATGTTTTCGACGGCGATGTTTTTAAACTGCGAAATTTTTAACCGCTTTATTTTCGACCACGATATTTTAGAACTGCGATGTTTTCTCTTTGCTTTCTTTTCTCCCACGATGTTTTGTACCACGACGTTTTTGACTTGCGTTTTTTCTCCGCAAGGTTTTCGTCCGCGATGTTTTCCGTGGACAAGAAATCATCATAGACGTCGGCCACTACTAAGGCCGGAAGTGGTGGTCACTTTATTATGAAGGCACCAAATAAGTGAGCTACAGTTGTCTGTTATAAACGGAGAGACATTTTGCATCTATGTTCTCTCGGGGATTCGATACCGAGCCCTTCGGTACGGTACTCAGATTCACTAATCACCTTCCCGAGTGGCAGGAGGCGAAGCAGATAATTTATATACGTCTATAGTTATATTCAAAAATTACAGATTTAATTGGGATTTCTATGCAGAAATGTCTGTTATTTGACAGTGTGTAGAGACACTAGGTTATTTAGAAGCAGAAGAGATGAAAAATGAGCAAGGCCCTCGCTGAGACTCGAACCACGGACCTCTCGAATACGCGCTGAGCCTGGACCACTACACCACGAAGACATGCTAAGAACGGAAGAAGTACCTTATATACTCCCCCTTTTAAAGGGCGTCTGAGGATTAGGGGACCCAATCGCCAAATCCTGGTGATGCAGAATTACCATCCACCACTTATTTTAGTTCGGGCGCCACTGTAAATTTATTAGTTATTTTTGAAGTAGAAGAGACAAATGAGCAACGCCCTCGCCGGGACTCAAACCACGTACCTCTCGAACATGTGCGGAGCGTACTGACCACTACACGGCGAAGGCATGCTAAGAAGCCGGGAGAAATACCTTATGAGTGTTCCAAAAAAATGGCATCGGCTATATGTAGCGGACGATTTTGTGTTTAGGATTAATTCGCAAACATTTTCACTGGTCAAATACCCCTTGTAACACAATTCCATAAATTGTACTCTTAATACTGCTAAAATATGAGTAACTAAATTTATGTTTTTATGTTGCAGCTTAAACTGATCAGCCCCACAAATAGGATTAGCACCACCTTATTTAAGGAGTGCTCGCCCATATTTACCACAATAACAAAAACAGGAATGGGCAAGTGTGGAACATATATATCTTAAAGTTAGGTAATTTAGAAAATATGCTGCTTTTCCTCAACAGTTTAATGAATTTCAAGCTCTAAGCTGCATCTTCACCTTTGAATTGTGAACCATTTTTCTGTAAATATTAAGTTTTCCCCTTACCCCTAAATATTCTGCCTGGGACTCTTAGGAATGCATGCCCCAATTCAGAGATAACTTCTGTAAAGGCTCACGGATATTAGTATCCTTTAATTACAAGGTGTATTTACAATAGAATGATGGAATATATTTTAGTATAGTACTATTGCATTAATATTATTATAGCAATGAAAAGGAAAATGACATAGCGTCGCCAATACACGTGAGGTTTCCCCAAAGAACAACTGTAATGACAACACTGCATGCTAGGATTTTGTTATTATAGCTTGTGATTTCTTGTACCTATTTGCAACGAGCATGGATAAGTGCAGCGGTTCATCATGATGATGTGATGATTATAGATAAGTGCAGCTGTTTCATTGCTGATTTAGATGCGATCCTTCCCGCAACTTCCTGCCATTTTTGGGATGTGCGACTACAAAGAACAACGTCTAAGCATGATGGTTTTTCAATTTTTTTTACTGAGCTGATACCGTTGTCATGCTCTGGTACACTTTAAAGGAGACGCTTTTGAGTAAATAAGAAATGTACGAATGATTTTCTAGATTCAAGAATGGCAATATGTCAAATGAAGGCGGTTACGACTTGGACATCCATCAGTAAGTAGAAGTAAAAAAAAATGTGCTACAGTCCATCAATGAAAATAGGCGAAAGATCATTCACCTGGTTTCTGAAAAAACTATGTGATCGTCAATTCTTGGGAAAGAATAACAAGGCGTTTCTGTTTCATTTACACTTCTTACTAAAAATTCCTCTTGCTCAATGTATGACTTTTGGGATTTGCACATGTATAGAAAGTCCTCAAAAGACAATCCAATGAAGTGATTAAGGTGCAAGAAATAATGCTGAATGCCTTGAATGATATTCCATGTCAAGAGTTCCAGAACTGTGTCCATATATTCAGCAGTGGACAAAACATTGAGAAAAGGGATGATGTTGGAAAATAATGTGAAGGGAACCATAATATTTAAATATAAAGTATAATATAATTTCTTAAAAATTATTCCGTTTACTTTCCGGTACCCTGTTCACCAAAATGTTGATAAATCTTATTCAAAACAAAAATGCTAGCAAAAGCATCATGTTTTCTATCTCAAATTTCGTTTGATGTAAAACTTAAAAGTTATACTTACATTGTATGGAAAGGTAGAGAGGTTTGCTTTCTCCCATTCCTTCGGAATTGGAAGCAGAGCAAGTGTAATGACCCCTATTTGTTCTCTGGACTCGCTGTAGAACTAGGGACTGATTACTAATGATGAGTCCTGCAGAGACATTGGTGTGAAGTTCTCGACCCTCAAATGACCATCCAATTTCTGTCACCCAAGGATTAGCTCGAATGTCACATTCCATGTAAACGTCGTTTCCCTCTTGAATATGAAAATGTCGCAGTTTGCTGCCAAGTCGCAAGACCAGTTGTGGAATATCTGTAGATTAGATAAAATAACACACTTTTAGGATAACAAATGAAAAATTTAAGGTTCATATGATAAAACTAGATATATATTTTAATAATGTATGAGCGAATAATAATGTTAAAATAAATACTGGATAGGGTTAAAATGAATACTGGATAAGAATACAAGGTTTGGTTTCCTTTGGTAGCATAATCTGAGTCCAAACACATAACAAATTTAGAGCGAATTGCTCCTGCGTCTAAACAGAACTGTAAAGACTTAAGAAGATATAAAAACGAGACTTTTTATTAAATCAGAATTTCAGCATAAACTAACGACTCGTGCTTGACAAGCTCAACCACCACTTGTGGCGAGGTAAGTTAAAGTAACAGTCAGTTTCAAAAGTTGAATTAGGTCTCGTAGCTAATAACTACACTTATTGATTTAACACGAAGTTGGCTCAAACGTCACCGGCATAAAAATTTAAATATAAACAGTTAAAACGCAATGACGAAGAATTACAATCTTATCAGAGCTAGCAAAACCTAGTAATGTGGCCTCGAGAAGCAGAAACGTGCTCTGTCTTACATTCGGAAAACCTCAGCTTAAATACTCTAAATTATTTCGCATTCTAGAAGGGAAACAGAAAGGAGAAATGACAATAATCAAAATCATAGAATAACTGCTTATGTAAAATAATAGTAATCGTGTAAGATATTTCGAAAAAAATAAAACGAAAATATTTCAAAATTTGGTTATTCACTCAGATGTGATCTCGATTTGTTTTAGATTTCTCAGTATTATCCTTTTTTTCACCCTTGATGCTGATTTAGTACGAAATACTATCTTATACATGAAATTTGCTGATTTTTACTCAATGAGAAGCATTTAAAAACGTATCACAAAGGCGCATTAAATTAAATTTAACATAAATGCATTCTACATTAATATTAACAAAACCAGTTAAGGTACAGAAAGGAGAGCAGTGTGAATGATATTGCTAAGAGATAATAAAAAACATAAAAGTACCTCGTGGAGTCTCATCTTTTTGAGAAACATACATTCAGCTGGGACTCTGTATTAATCTAAGCGACTTAGTGCTACGTCCAGTAAGAAGGCAGAGAACGTAAGAAGGACGTAAAAGACCCTTTTATTAAGAACTCAATACTTTAACCGAAGACACTTCTTTTGCTTACAAAAACAGCCAGAATTTATAGCGTAATTCAAAAGTAATGAATTTCAAATTAAAACTAAGTTTAAATCTTAAATTAGCCAAAGGCTACACAGAAATTGATAACATAAAATTTGACTCAAACCTACCCTGGCATGACAAGCACTATTGGCCAGAATAAAGCAACATCGAAGACAGCCTACTATAGCAGAAATTCAACTAGTAACGTGGACTTCAGCAGGCGGAACACGTTCGAAGTAAGCAAACTAAAACCTCCCTTTAAATACTATCTCTTTCAACCCCCATTTGAATACGCGCAAACTAAATATTAGCATTCTGGCATAAAAATAGAAAAGGAGAATGACAGTAAAGGTACTGATTATAAGGTGACTGGTTAGATAAAAATCAATAAATCTATAGGGACATTAGACTAGTTCGAAGCAGAAGACATGAAAAATGAGCAATGCCCTCGCTGGGACTCGAACCTCGGACCTCTCGAATACGCGCCGAGTGTGCTGGCCAGTAGACCACAAAGGCATACTACGAAGGCAGGAAAAATACCTTATATATTCACCGTTTTTAAGGGCAACTGGAATCAAAATGAATCATCGTCCATCACTTTCTTTAGTTCGGGCCCCACTGTAGATTCATTAGAATTTTTTTGAAGCAGGAAACTGAAGAAATGTTCAGTGCCCGTGACTCGAACCTAGGACCTCTCGAATAGGCGACGAGTGTGCTGACCACCAGGAAGGCATGCTATGAAGGCGGGGAGAAACACATTATACACTCCCCTTTTTGAAGGGCGACTGGAGATTAGAGGACTCGATCGCCAAATCCTGCTGGTGGAGAATCATCATCCACCAACCTTTTTAGTTTCAGCACCATCATAGAGACATTAGGTTATTTGGAAGCAGGAGACATGAAAAATGAGCAATGCCCTCGACGAGACCTCGGATCTCTCTAATACACGCTGAGTGTTCTGGCCATTACACCACGAAGGCATGCTAAGAAAGCAGGAGAAATACCTCATAAATCCTTACAACCTCAGTTAACAAGTGCAATAATATAAAGAAATAGAAAGTTGCAATATAATGTTTACTATTTTAGATTCCCTTTCCTTACTTTTAATCTTTATTATGTTGCCTAAAGGATAGAAGATATAAAATTAAGGGAAGGGCTGAACTTAGAAAGTAGATTATATGTCTCATGAAGCTTTAATTACAAACGATTAGGGTGTTTATAATAGATAATTTAATTAAATGTAATCATTTCAGTGAAAAAAGAACTCTACAGAATTTCGTTTTAGTATACTAACTTTATTTTACAAAATGAGGGAATAAGCTATCATAAATCTGAAAGAAAGAGACCTGAATCTGAACTTGTGGATGGTATATTTTTGTAAAATACATCACTAACATATTTATGATTGTAATATAAATACTAGAAGAGTTAAAGATTGCAGATGAAACTTATTATGTTAAGAAATAATAGGTTGAACAGTAATTTGATTAATACAAAACTTTGAACTCATCTAGGTAAATGATAACATCAGTCAGTGTCATCAAAGCCGATGATGTATGCGATAAAATGATAGCAATATATAAATCACTATTCTTAAATTTTTGCATTAAATACGAGCTATTCGGCTTAGTTAGAAATTTTAAACCAAATATAAACCTAGTCGAAATAAATCCTAACAAAAATTCAACTCCAGATTATTATCAAAATATTAACACCAGGTTAATTTTTATTAATTTAATTATCTCAAACTTTCAGACTAATTCTAATGTGATTATTCATTCTAATACTAATTTATTGAGAGTCATTTCACTTTTTAAACTCGAATTCATTCTTAACTATTAAATTTAATGTTCTTAAATCTTTGAACCGCTATCAGTCCAGTTTTCAGTTTAATAAAGTAATTTAAAAAATATAAAATGGACGGTTTTAAGTAGATACGTATTTAGGTACTAATTATAACTAGGAGTATACATTTAAGGTAATCCTTTTTCGTATTTCGACCTATTAAAGCTTCAGTGGTGGAGAATTTCGATATTTTCGATATTGAAAAAAGAAGACTAAAGGATTTTTCACTTTATAATCTGTACATACTTGTATTAGTCCACAAAGCTTTTGGTTTACAGTATTTCGAAAAACAAAATTCCTCTAGTAGGTAGTCATGAAGTTTTTTTGAAAGAAAAATAAATAATACTCCAAAGAATTAAGTATTCTCAACAATTTGAAAAATGAACCGATATAGTGAACCAACATAAAATGCCAAAACGAAATTCATAGTCCTTCAGGGTAAATTGCTTCTTTGGACTAAAAAAATATGAAAGCTTTTAGATTTTGCATCATGCCTAAAGGAGTTTTTTTTTAATATTATGTGTGCAGTCTTTATTTGTTACATTTTTCGCACTTAAACCATAAAATTCAATTCAAAAGCAATACCGCAAAATAATTTTAAAAGGAACATACGTTTAGAATTTCCGATACACAGTCTCGGGCGCTGGAGATAAAATGTTTTTTTTTTTCGTATGCTGACACTGCTCGCTTTAAAATCGTTGAGTTCGTTCATCAATAATTCGTTAAAATGGTACAAAATATGAAATCGATAATAAAACAAATTTACAACACATATTGGGTGGATGGTTACATTATTCAAAATTTGATGGCTCTAGGTACAGTTGTTTTATCACAATGCGAGAAACATATGTACATTTATGGAGATTCTTTATTATTAGTCCAAAGGAGCTTTGGACTTGAAGGACTATTGTTTCCGTTTCGGCATTTTTTGTCGGAAACATTAAATGTCGGTTCACTTTTAAAACTGTTGCCACTAAATATTGCAGCCCTGTATTATATTTGAAGAAATTAAATAATGAAGAATGTGCATAAATGTATATATGTTTCTGGCATTGTGATAAAACGACGGTACCTAGAGCCATCGAATTTTGAATGACGTAATTCTGCTGTGAATATGGGCATCTGGGAGTCCAAATTTGAAATTTGGAATTTGTTGCATTATCGATTTCATATTTTGTAAAACTTTAACGAATTTTTGATTAAGAAACTGGAGGATTTCAAAGTAAACAATGGCAACGTTGCAGAATTTTTTTTTCTCCAGCGCGAGACTGTGTATAGGAATTCTACAGATATGCTCAGTTTAAAATTATTGTTATGGATTTCGTAGTTATTTAGCTATTTATTTAAAATTGTAATTAAAATTGCTTTAATTTCCCGTGCAACGCAGATGATTTTTGAAGAGAAAGCTACGTCGGAAAAGCAAAAATAAAAGAGCGCGTGCATTTAATATGTAATAAATAAATATCTCGGAATTGCTGTTGCCATCCACAGAAATCTAGAAAACTGGAGGTTTTACCGGAATATTCTAGTAAATAATTAAAAAGCTTATAAAAGCCGAAATTAAACACCTCAGCTCAGTTGTAGCTGTTTTAAGCGAACTTCTGTTTGTTTACTTAATGCTGTGATTGATTGTAACGAATTCGCTGTGAGATTGTATTAACTTTATCTGTTTTGAAGTGAATTCTGTTTAACGTTTCAGATATTATGATATTGTACGAATATCTCTGAGGAAATATTTCAGTATTTTGTTTTATTTCGTGTGAAAAGAATAAACATGATATTTAATAAATAAAGGTGACTCACAAAACATTAAAATAAACGCCCCTTTGGACGAAATTTAAAATCTGAAGCCTTTCAGATATTCTTTTTTTTATTTCTTTAAATATTACACAGTGTTCTAATATTTTGTGGCAAAAATTTTAAAAGTGAACCGACATTTATAGTGAACCAACCCAAAATGCCGAAACGAAATAGCGATGAAAAACTGTAGTATATTGTTGCGTTTTTCTCTTGTTCACACGTACGTTAAGGGGTCGCATATTTGGAGTGAATAAAGGCAACTCTTGATGGAGAATGGAAACACTATTTATTAGCCAGTATTTTTTAAGAGAGCTCCAAAAACACTTTTACAGTCGTCGAAGGACTACTATAAACACGCTGAGACAATCATCGACACAGCCTTCAGACTATCAGGCTATAACGGTGGGGACAGCTTCATGGCAAAGCACCAGAGTACGGTTTCGACTCTGCTTAGTCGTTCTCGGAACTTTACGTACTCTTGGGACTCTCTACGCTACAACTCGCGATGCATTCGACGCTACACTAGAGCACGGCTCCCGACTCGATTCGGTCGTTCTCGGAGCTCAACACACATTAAGAGGAAAATCGACAATGAACTCACGATACACTAAAAAGCTTTCGATGCACTCAACGACCGGCTCGGCACTAGAATACGAGACACTTGCTCACTAACTGACTATCAGCTCGCTAGACGAAACGCTAACTTTCAACTTGGTAGATTAGGCACTGACTGACTGTCCGCGTACCAGCAAGGTTTATACAGCTTTTAGCTTGTGTTCGAGAACATTCTGGGCTAAACCAGGAAGAATTCGTTCCAGAAGGTTCTCCATCCGTCTATGACATGTCGCCAATTTGTCTCCAATGGGCGATTTCTCGCCAAATATGGCAATCCTGCCTGCCCTTGCCATTTTCCGGCAACACTAAACCTGCTTTGCGGTGAAGCTATCCCACCGCGCCTGGACATTTAATTATAAAAGCAATATTTTTTTACTGTAAGTTGAAGAACTTTTTCTTCACTTTTTGGCAAAAGATATAGTAATTGTTTGGATCAAGCTGGTAAAATTTTGAACTGTTTTCGTCATTCCTGTACACTTTTCCCACACAGTACTACATTTTTTGAAGGTTGCCGAAGATTTGAGCTGCTCCGAATCAATTTACTCGTGATGAAATGTAAGGGTACATACTCTAAGTTTCGTCCAGTTTTTCTCAGTAAAAGATTAAATAGCTCAAAATGCTATTTGGACACGTACGCAAAAAGCTGTTTTCTGTGAAACAGGCTGGAAATTAAGATGTTCCTATTTAATTTGTACTGAAGGCATAAAATAATACTCCTTAAGTGTAAACATCTGGTGGTCTCTGGAGCAATGTCATCTCACTTCTGTTCCTTCTTTTATTTTTATGTTCATTGACCAGCCATCTTTAAACCGACTTTAGTAAACATCACTATGTTTATATACTGGATAGAAGGAAATGATTGTATGGCAAATGACTATAGAATGAATAGAATATATATACAGAGTTATTCAAAAAGAAAGAGCAGATTTCAAACATTTATTTCTTCCAAACTACAAAAGATAGAAACTTAATTCTAACGTTAATGGATAGAGAAAAGTTTACAATTATGGTATGCATTTAATATGAGCACCGTGTGTGAAAGATGAAAAGTGGATTCATCGGAAAAATTTAGTCGTTCAACAAATTTGTCTTCTTCCATATCATCTAACATGCTACTGCAAAATTTGTACCTTTTGTTGTGGTCATCAGGATGCATTGCTTGCAATAACTGCAGTTTGTGCAGACTAGAACACAACTCGTGTTTAGAACTCGCCATACCGTTGGTTGAGGAATTTTAAGTTCTTTGTTTGCTCGCGATGTGGCTTTCTTTGGGTTCCAACCGACAAATAATACCGGAACAAACAACAGCGCCAATGCGGCGATGATTGGAACTTTTACCCGTACTAATAATAAATTGTAAACTTTTCTCTATCCATTAACGCTAGAAGCGTGTTTCTATCTTTTGTAGTTTGGACGAAATACATGTTTGCAATCTGCTCTTTCTTATAGAATATAGATACAAAATAGACTATAGAATATAGATATAACATAGACTATAGAACATATTTAATATAGACTATAAAATGTGATATAATATAGACTATATAATGTGACTATAGAATATATATAATATAAACTACAGAATATGACTGCAGAAGAGAATGACTGTAGCTTTAAGTTTTCCTAGCAGACAGTCATTTTGAATTACATCCTGTCGCATGTTTCTTGGCTCATGTCACTATTTCCACTCAAGCTAGAAATCCTTGCAGATTTAAATGCACGGCCCATACCGTAACTCTGCTCTATTGGGCCGTTCGGGACGTTTTAGCACTAGAACGTCTCGCTGAGCACTAGTTCCTGCTGTATGAGTTAAAAGCCAAACATACGAGTAGATAAAGAGTTACGCTGTTAATAAATGGCTTAACTTTCCTCTATCTTAACTCTGCTATACAGTACTGGAGCATTTGCCGCATTGCCATTCTCTCGCTGAGTACTAGTTCCTGCTATATTGGTTGAAAGTTAAGTAGGTAAGGAGATACGTTGTTAAAAGACTTACAATTGAGTTAAATGTAATTTATATAAGCCATGTATTACTCATTTCACACGACTCCTTCTTCAAAAAATAACCTCATGTCTCTACAGTGGCGGCCCGAACTAAAAGGTTGTAAATGATGATTCTTCACCACCAGGATTTGGCGATTGGGTCCCCTAAACCCCAGTCGCTCTAAGAGGGAGTATATGAGGCAGTTCTCCCGCCTTCTTAGCACGCGTTCGTGGTGTAATGGTCAGCACACTAGGCGCGTATTCGAAAGGTCCGAGGTTCGAGTCCAGGTGATGACATTGCTCATTTTTCATGTTTCCCGCATAAAAAAACCTAATGTCTCTACAAAGCAAGCAGTCTCGCCTTTATAATAATTTAAATCCTGCAAGTAAATATGAAATAAAAAAAATGCGAGTTTATAAAATCAAAAGAAAACTCGGCAACTAAAAATTTCAAAAATGATGCAGAAACATCGAGAAAAAGCTCTTAAAAAGGCCCTGCACAATGTGCCTTCTTTCCTAGGGGAACCGAGTTTTATGTTCTATACCGCGATTAGTGTCCCCTCCCAATGACGCCAAAGATGATGTTCTTCTCCCTCAAGTCGTAATCAATTCCTTTGCAGTGACTTACACTGCATTTATTAATCTTCGGGAAGCAAAGCTCATCATGCGTATTCGGTGAATGAACAGCAATTCTTTCTTTGAAATCTAAGTTTCATTCTTTCCTTTTATTTTAACGTACAATTTATTTCAACACTCAAATCTGTTTTATTTTTCAACGAGTAAATGAAATTGAATAGCTTCTCGTTTCATAAAAATAAGGTGTTGCTTCGGTAAAATGAAGATTAGAGGATAAAGAAGAAAGAAGCGTTGCTAAATTGTAATGTAAGGAACGTTATACAAATTTCTAACATTTAATTATTTCAAACTTTTAAGTTTTGTTTGGCATTGAAATTTGAATGTCATTTTTTACTTACACAAAATCTAAAATTAAGTAAATAAAGAAATTTTGTGTTTCTTTTATACTTTTTATCTTAAAAGTTATACATTAGTTACTTCAAATTGTTTGGGCAATTTGAAATAAGTATATTTTCGAAAAGTAAATGGTATTAATATTTATTGATAAGAAAACAAGGGAAAAATTGCCACGAAATATAAATATATAAAATGAATGGAATTTGTAATATGCTCGTTAAAGTTTCTTTTAATATTAGTTTAAATATCCTTTTCAATAAATATATTATAACCCTTAAACTAATATCAGTTAGTTACATTAGTAATGTTATTAGGACAGGGTAATCCATTCGGTTAAAAAAAGTAAAATTTCGATTTACTTAAGATAAATTTATAATAAAAATCTGTTTAGTTTAAGTAGTTTCAAAGGAAAATATGTTAAAGACCTCATTTTAAATTTTAATGATTAGTTAAATGTCTTAGCTTTAAAGCATTTCAAATGGTTCTTTGCTAGCATGTGTAGTAAAAAAAACTGCCCTCCAGAAGCTAAAGTGCATTTTCTCCATATAATATTGCGAAAGTAAATGGTATGCATACACACACAGAAAAAAAAAAAGTTCTATATCTCCCGCTATACTGGACCGATTGACAATTTTCAAATTGCGTTTTTCATGTCTCGAAAGCGCGACTTAGGATATGTATTAGATTTATATATAGCGTTGTTCTAATATAGGTATTTTGACACAAAATCGGATATTTTCTGAAATGACATGTCCTTCTTTTCCATATTTCGATCCTACGACTCAAATTATGCCAATACCAAATGTTGTAAAAATTGCACGAGTAGTTTTTAAAAAATTAGCTCTCAAAAGTTTAGCTCCTCGATGTAAATTGAATTTGGTATATATTTATTAATATCTCTTTTATATTAAACTTACTTGATTCCTTCTTTCAGGTTTCGAAATTTAGGTTCATTCCAAATAAATTTCGCTTATTTTTATGATTTATTTGTAAAATTTGCATTTAAAATAATTTTTATGAATTTTTCGAAAAATATTTTGCATTATAATCTACAAAAGTTTTACCGCCATCTTGAAATAGATGTATTTCTAAGCGTACCTGCAAACAATTTTAGTTTTTATTCAAAATTTCCTAAGATATACGTGAATTTATACATTCGCGCGGTTTGAAATTTGGCGTATTTCTTAAAAGCAATAATAACGTCAAATGTGGTTTACGCACTTTATTAAAATTATCTGAAAATATGAACGATAACTTATTTTTCGGTCGTCTGCAATGAAAAAAAAGAAAAAGAAAATAGGTTGCTATAAATTAAGAAGTTCGCTAAGTAAGTTATTCTTGGTGGAAACTGAAAAAAATACGCCAAGGTAAATTTTTTGAATTTCTCACGAAAAATTACAAAATTTAATATTTAGGCATAATTTGAGTCGTAGAATCGAAAACCAAACTGGCATGTCATTTCAGAAAAAGTTGAATTTTGTGTCAAAATTCTTATATTAGAACAATGCTATATATAAATCTAATACATATTCTAAGTCGCGCTTTCGAGACATGAAAAACGCAATTTGAATATCTGAATTTCGTCAATCGGCCCAGTAGAACGGGAGATATAAAATTGTCTCTTTTTCTTTTCGCAATGTACATCAGGTAAAGTTTACAGAAAAGGCAAATTAAAATATTAATCAAATCTATATATAATGGTAAAAACAACAATGCAATTATTTAAGAAATGTTAGAACTTAAAACTAAATCGAGGGTTGTGCCTGGATGTATTACGTAGACAAACAGACAGATTTCGAAAATCTGCTTATTTCCTTTGAAAACTGCTCTGTGAAACAATCTCCGAAAAGAATCATTTGTTGGATTTGAATTAGTTCCTCAGTTGACATATTAATGGCAGTGACTACTTCCATACCGTCACTGGCAGCACTTCCCTTTGAAGAAAGCTCCTTGATGGTTCAGTTGCTTCCTTTGGTTAGAAAACGTTGAAAAACCTACCGTGTCACAGCTTATTCTCAATTATTTTGTGGCTACAAGAGGAGCAACTACATTTATTATAATGGGTAAACTGTACAATTATGAACTGTTTGTAGAATGTCCCTACCATGTGTTTACAACGAAGGAGATGAGCAAAAGAACACACTGCATGAAGCAGGCAGTAAAAAAGCATAGCATACATCACAAAATCTATATACTCTTCACAGAGTGACTTATTTTTGTTATGCATTAAGAGAACAAGAAGTAGGATAAACTGAATCGTATTCTCCTTTAGTTTCTTAATATTGGTGAACAGAATGGATTTTCACGCAGGATCTTTTACAGCTTAGACATATATGTATGACAGTGTCACTCATCATATAAGAACTTATGATAGTGCAATCTATGATACCTTTGTTTTAACTGGCGGTAATTCTAGCCATTATAGGACATGTGTATAACAGATTTTACGGGTGTACCAAAAGAACGGACTGGACCAGCTCGAAAACCAAATCTTAATTCCATGAAGCAAGAAAGAGATGACGTCGGTGGAAAGGTAGCCAATTTAATTGCCCTACCAGGGTCCTTAAAAATGTTGCAACGGGGTTACGACACCTTTAAACTTTGCTAACTCTTGAGACACCTGTCAGGTTTATCGACAGCGTAGGAAGGAGGCACCAAGCCTTAATTCATGTCAGACGGGGCTATATTTTATGTAAAACTGTTTTTGTTTCTCATTTATTTGAATAAAATACATTTGTCGTAATTCCTACGTATAATAAAAGGAAGAGTCTGTCTGTCTGTCTGCGTGTGTGCGTCTTTGGTTCGTGTTGCGCGTAAGCTAATAGACCCAGGGCTACTTTGGCACACAGGGTGCGTCTAGACTAGAGCCAGTGCACCTCGAAGCGGCATTTTTTATTCAAAATTTGAATGAGATTTTTTTTCATTTTATGTTTTTTGATGAAATCGTATCAAATCGATAATTCTCTCTTATTATACCAGCACCAATGGCACGCAGCCATTGGTGTTCCCTTTAGGCATTTTTCGGTACATTTAAAAGCCAGACGAAGGCTCGCCGCGTAGCGGCTAGTGTACAGTAAACCGATGCATGATGTATATAATATTTGTGCCAAATTCGATATCTGTCTTTTTATTCAAAACTTTTAAGTTAAAAATTACTTGCTCCTAAGTTTTAATGGTATAAATTTGTTTTTGAAGTAAAAATTGCAGTAAAAAATACCAGGCAATCTCTCTATATAAAGAGACATGTGAAAACCAGAATACATATTTATTTCAAATAAAATTTTTAACATGTTATGCGGTAAAATTCGTCAAAATAAAAATATAAATAGGATAAATCCAAAGAATGTTTAAGTTATTCAATCTTTTTATGCTTAAAATGTGTGAGAAAATATTGATTACCATTAAATGCATTTTTCTAAATTTGAATGATGGATGTTAGTTTCATGATTCTTAACTAAAAAGAAAAGGTTCAAAGAAGATTTTCAAATAATAGTATGAAAAAGAAGTCTTAAGTTTGAAAGAAAGGGTACATTTTTTATTGATTCTAGCATTTCATCCATTTTTTTTGTTAGATGTTTATGTGCGATAATAAAGATATAATTGAGGAACATTTTTGAAATGTTGTTCTTCAAGAAAATGAAATTGTAATTTTTAAGAGTAGGATAAAGAAAATTGTGTGAAACAAAGCAAAATTTTCCCGAATTAAAAACGCACCAAATACTTTCATTAAATATAAAAACAATTTTTAAAGGCCCGTAAAAAGTAAAACACTAATTATTAGTAATTTAATGGATTTAATACATTTTTTAAAAGGCAATGATGAGAGAAAATTATTATTTGATTATTGTCTTTACGCTTTTTTAACCACTTTCACTTTATTAATTACCATTTCTTTTAACCATTTTTTATCCCGTTAAATTACCATTTTTTACTTTGAGAAACCGTAGAAATATATATTTTGGCCTTCTCAACGTTTTGTTTTCTGCCTGTTGAAAAATTGAATTGCAATAAACTTCAATAAAAATTAAACGAAGTGTCGAAAGAATATTCATATATATAAATTAATAGTAGGGAAGCAGTCAAATGTTTACTTTTTCTTTTACACTGAGCTTAGAAATATTTTAGCTAAATAAAGCAAAACAGAGTTTTTATTAAAATTTTAAGGCTTCAAATTAAACTCGAAACTTAACGTTAATTAGTGCTGTCTGTAAATGTCATATGTATTTGGAAAACAGATATTTAGTTTTTACACCAACGTCTGACTCCGTGACAACGTGATGCATGAGAAAATACAAAATTCTTTGAACCTTTTGCATAGAAAGGATATAACTTCTTTTTGAAGTCTCATGCAGAAACCTTTTTATTGAACTAAATGCTAAAATTAACCATTCTCTCCTATTGGAAATAGCGATTTACATTGCCAATGGAAGCTCGAGACTAATGCTTCGAAATTAATACCTGTCTGACTTAAAAAGCTATCTTCCAAAAATTTATATTTCGAAAATAGAAATTCGTAATTTTCTATAGCAATATTTTATACAGCAGTAACAAATTTGGTTTTACAGTGTTTTGGATAAGTTTGATTGTATTGTAAAGATCATTAAGCACTTTATTTCGGTGCAGGAAATGGGAAAAATGTGCAATGATCTCGCCCGTTTTCTTGACTGTTAGCAGGATGTGCTTCCAATAAGGTGCGCGGTAATGAGGAAGAGAAGATCTTGCAATACAAAAAAGCATTTTTTTTTACTATTTCGGCTAAGAAAAATATTTTCCTGCATGACCATGCAAAAATGCATTTCGAAATTTCCATGAAAATTTTCACACGACAAAATGCCTACGAATAACCGAGTGGTTAAAACATCTGAACACTGGTAATTTGATTTATTTTCAAAGTAAGTCGACTGGGCTGACTGCATGAGTGTTTCTGAAGATTAGTCGGTTCCCTTTACAATGTTCTTCGCGAAGGTTTCGCTCTCTTATAACGACGCGGTGCGAGGAATTGCTGTTCCTTTTATTTAATTGTCATAATAGAAACATGGGTGTAGCACCAACTACTCACGAGGTATTTACTTGTGTAATCGTTTTAAGTCTTTTATACGTAGTTTGTATTATTTATGATATTTTGGAAATAAAACTATAAGGTATTTCTCCCGCCTTTTAGCATACCTTCGTGGTGTAATGGTCAGCATACTCGGCGCGTATTTGAGAGTTTCGATTCCTGGCCAAAGAAAGTATTGCTCATTTTTCACGTCTCCTGCATCAAAAAATCCTAATGACTCTACAGTGGCGCCCAAACTAAAAAAGTGGTGAATGATGATTCTTAATCACCAGGATTTTGGCGACTGGGACTCTTAATCCCCAGTCGTCCTTTAAAAGGGGGAGAATATATAAGGTATTTATTTAGAAGAGGTTTAGCAATAACTATGCAGCTGCTTAGAACTGTTGAATATATAGAATCAGCAAGTCATAGCAAAGTACTGCATTTCTGGGAGTATGTAAGGTATTTCTCCCGCCTTCTTATCATGCCTTCGTGGTGTAATGGTCAGCATACTTGGCGCGTATTCGAGAGGTTCGAGTTCCGGCGAGGACATAGTTCATTTTTCACGTCTCCCGCATGAAAAAATCCTAATGACTCTACAAAATCATGAAATATAGAGTTATGGTAATAGAAATTAGATAAAAATAAATTTTAATTTTAATACACTTGAAGAGGATTAAGGACTTTTCTGGCTTGTATCTTTGTTACGTATTTGTATGTATCATCAACTACCAACTAGCAGGTCTTGGGAATGATATTGTTGGGGACCCAATTCATTTTTTTAAGATGCCAGCTTACGAAAATTCTTAATTCTGTTTAAATTATTAATGTGTGGACGATAACATGTCACCATCTCGGTTTGGGGAACAGAACCTAGCTCCTTACTTTCCTTTTATAAGGGAGGAATGAGATATAAAGAAGAAAGGCATTTTCTATATGTGTCCTAAAATGAAATCTTAGCTTCCAAAGTAACACTTGGGATACTACAGTCCGATATAAGTTTCAGATGAGGACTATAATTGAAGACAAATAGTACACTTGTCAGGACTGAGTGTTCGATGTATATTCTTGGCAAACATCTTCGTGAAACACTTTACACAATCCTGATCTTGAACAGGGAGCTGAAGGCAGCTATGTTCTGTGGTAGAATACTGTGATTAAGTGGTTGTAGAACTACACTTCAGAGGGATTTAAAATCCTCTTTTATTAAACCACAATTATGTACAGCCACTTCCCAACTCGGGAGGGATACAGAACATAAAGACCGCACTTGGGTCTAAATTGAACAATCAAATTAATTTAAACTAAAGCTAAATAGAAATTAAGTAGTCGTTGCTCACAAAGCTATGAACGTGAGGTTGGCCTCTAAACGAAATGGTGCGTAGCAAGATTTAACTAATACTGACGCACTTAGAATTGCTTCAATGAGTAATAGCGTAACAGCGCTACGGCTTAGAATTTAAATACTAGCTAATCAGGCGAACGTTGTACAGAGTAACAGTGGTCTGAGACTAAAAGCTCTCTCACGCTGAAAGGTTTCTACCTTTCGTTTAAATATAACTTGGCTTCAGTTCAAGTTAGCATAAAGCTGAAACGTGAGCTTATTCTAACGGGAAGTTGAAATGAGAACAGATAGAAAAGGGAAAATTAAAATAAAACTTTGTTAGTTTAACTAAAACCTTACACACTAGGAAAGAAAAAGGACAGTTCTATATCTCCCGTTCTACTGGGCCGATTGACGAAATTCAAATATGCGTTTCAAGTCTCGAAAGCGCGACTTTCGATATATATTAGATTTATTTATAGCACTGTTGTAATATAGGTATTTTGACACAAAATCGGAGTTTTTCTGAAATGACATGCCAATGTTTTTGCATATTTCGATTCTACGACTCAAATTATGCCTAAATATTAAATTTTGTACAATTTGGTGTGAAATTTACAGATACATTTAAAAATTTAGCTTGGCTTATTTTTTTCAGTTTGCGCCAAGAATAATTCACTTGGTGATCTTCTTAATTTATAGCAACCTATTTTCCTTTCCTTTTTTTATTGTAAACGAGCAGAAAAACGTCATCGTTCATTATTTTAAATAATTTTAACAAAGTGCGTAAACTACACTTGGCGTTGTTATCTAAAGATCTAAAGATTCTATCTTAATTAGATCTATAATATGTGTCTACATTCAGCGAGTTTCAAATGCATGTTCATCCAAAGTATATTCTCCAAGCATATATTTGAATGCATAATTATTTAGATCCAAATAATATATTTTTGAGACCCAAATTCTTTCTCCCTCGGCATCTTGATACATACACATTTTCATGTGTGTTTCAAATATCCAATCATAATCATCATTCATAAGTATACTAAACTGGTCAAAACACAAAATCCAAACGATGTTTAAAATTTTATTATTTATTCTTTTATGAAATAATATAATGGAAAAAATACCTTATCACAAGAAACTAAAAACATGAATTTAAGCAGATTTGTAGTAGTAACAAAGAAAAGGCAGAAAGTAAAACCAACTGAAAAGACATAATTATAAAAATATTACTAAGAATTTAAAGCCCTTTGCAGAAACTCGTATAGTATAAATAAGTTAAAATTATTATAAACTGAACAGTTTTCTAATATTTATCTAGATACGAGATAATAATATTATAAACTGCACTCTAAATTAGATCTCATACACTAAAATTAACAGGCCGAAACTGGTTTTTACCAGAAACTAAAATTTACAACGCAGAATTTTGATAATTTGGTTTGGAAATTGAAGAATAATATATAGAAGAATAATGTATGAACTTTAAATTCATCTTTACTTTTGCATATGGGAAAGATTCATTTAATTTGTACTTTGCATGCAACATTTTCATAGTGGAAAGCTGGAAATTGGCATTAGTGATATAAAGCAAAATATCACCTTGTAGAGTCATTAAGTTTTTTAGAAGCGGAAGACATGAAAAATGAGCAATGCCCTCTTCAGGACTCAAACCTGGACCTCTCAAATACGCGCCGAGTCTGTTACCATTACACCACGAACGCATGCAAAAAGGAGGGAGAAAATACCTTATATACACCTTTTTGTGGTAAACTTAGAGGGACCCAATCAAAATCATAAGGTCTATTTTTAGACCATGTGGATCGGGTTCCTGTCATTTGTACCTTATATACACTTCCTTTTAAAGGTCGACTGGGGATTAGGGGACCCAGTCGCCAAATCCTGGTGGTGAGGAATCATCATCCACCACCTTTGTCCACAGTAGAGTAATTAAATTATTTGAAACAGGAGACCTGAAAAATGAGCAATGCCCTCGCCGGAACTCGACTCTGTACCTTTTGAAATTCGCGCCTTGTGTGCTAACTGTTACACCACGAAGGCATGATGGAAAGAGGGAAAGTACCTTATAATCTTTAAAGAAGGTAAATAGGTAAATGGTTTTGTTGCTTTGTTTTATTTGATTACGCCAAAGTACGCGAGAGCCTAAGGAGAGGTATGCTTTCGTGCAGGAATTTCTTGTATCCACTTTATCCATTAGGAAAACCACGAAAACGTCTGGAACGGAACGCAGGTCGAACTACAAGTGTTCAGCCACGTTACAATAGGCCGCTGGTGAGCCAGAATATGCATGACTTTTTCGGGCAGTTGGTAGACTAATCTGTGATGAAAATGCTTCCTTCTCCAGTAGAAAAAGTAAATGTCTGCATAAAAAATGTCAGCGAAACTAGAAAGCTACGATAGATTTCAGATCTTTTTTAATCCCACCGAACGAGTTAGTTGCGCAAGCCTTTTCAGCATTTTCCTCTTGTCTAGCGGCCCACCAGCGGCCGAGCGGTAAAGACGCTGAAACACTGGTAGTTCGGTCCGAGATTCAAATCCCGCGAACAGGCTGGCTGCATGGGCGTTTTTGTGGTTTTCCCCATGTGTAACGTGTATACGAGCCAGTTTCCCTTAGAAAGTCCTCCACGAAGGCATCCCTCCCTTTAGGCAGATAGCCTCGTGTGCTTTGCCCTAATTAAATAACTTAACCTAACCTAACCTCTTGTCTAGCATGAATGCAAAGGAGTTTCTCTTAAAAATTTCATCCATGAATTGTAATGTCCTTGTAAAATAGCCCTGGTACACTTTGCCACAAATAAAGTCAAAGAAACAATCAAACCTTTTTGCTGTGTTTTAATGTTATAGCATAATATTTAAAGAATAAAATAAAATAAATATGTTATCATCCTTTTTAAAATTGTTTCTAATGATCTATTTAAACCAGCAAGGTCATAAAAAATACTTAAAAATATTTCAAATATTCGAACAAGTCTTCTGTTTTTTTCTGTTAGATTGAAGACAATATGAAACATGTCTCATACTTCAATTTTTAGAGATAATCTTCGATCGAGGAATTTCCAGTGATACCCAAAGTTTTTACTTTTCCACTTCCTCCTACGGATAACGCTAAATTTTGAGCTATGCTTCAAACTACTGACGTACCAATAGGAGAAAAAAGAGTCCCACTTCAATTTAGAAGAGGTTTAGTAAAGAGCAATCGACCAGACTATAAATATGGAAAAAACTAAAAAAGCATAAAGTCGCTTCCAAATGTCAATTGGAAGACAGATTACACCAGCATTTTCTCAACAGAGTCCAGAAATTATTCTTACGAATATGGGTGGAAACAAAAACAACACAGAAAACATTATGAAGCAAAAAGACAATGTATGAAAGTAATCACATTAAAGTATTTTTTGAACCGATGTGGTTTTTTTTTGTATGTTTCTATTCTAATAGGACGGAATAGGTCTAATAGTTCTAATTCGACGGAATTTTCCAGAAAATCATGACAACAGTATTAAAGAGGAAAAAGTATGTTCTAACACAGGATCGCATATTGCTTTTCTTTTTACGTAACAAAGATATTTAAAAACTGTAGTTTAAAACCGCTGTTGCTTTCCATTGGTGCTCACAGACATGATGTAGAGTCAAGAAAATTATTTTACTGAAAGCCTCTAACATGTGAGTACTATAAATGTATGTAATAAACAAGCTTTTAGAAATTCAAAATCAAGATTATAAATTATTAAAGTCGCGCAGTATGCTGCGAAATTAATTAAATAATCAAGATATTATAATGAAATCAAAATTGATGGTTAAGAGGAAGAATATAGCATATCAAACATCACGCAGGCTGATGTATAGATTATTGTAATTTAAGGTAATTTGATTAATTTATTTGCATCTCATGAATGTAAGATGTAGACGAGTTTAATGGAATAGTTTAATAGGTCTAGTTTAAAGGAAATTCTGCACATGGTTGAGCTATATTTTAAATTCAGGAATAAACTGATCTCCGATTTCAGTTATCGACGTTAATTTAAATTTCTTTCATACAGATTGACAGCAATTTTTTGGTGTGGTGACTTCGTTTATAAGTGATTAGCTGTGTTTGTTACTGTCTTTTATATTTTAAAGCAAATTCTTTTACTTATATTTAGAATTAAGTTTTAGTTTATAAATTAAACATTTATTCTCAGTTATAAATTTAAAAAATATTTATTTTAAATTTTTAAACAGCATTCAGTGAGGTGGAATGTATTCCAGTGCTTTAAATGTCCGGTTTGATTCATTCAGATATGAATTAATACAATCATACATGAGGTGATCTTCAAATTTTTGTCCCGTTAATAGATCTATAAAATAGACTTTTTTGAAAAATATTTCCATTACTTTAAACACTTTTGCCCTTTTAGGGGTTATGGAAACATCTAAATACATACCTTCTTGGCTATAATATAATAAATACATGTGTTCTTATATCATTTGTATCTGTGCAGCCCCAATGATATGCAGTTGTTGTTTTGAACCATAATTTTTAAACGTTCTTATACACCAATAAATAAATAAATAAATAAATGCGCAGTGTCATATTAGAAAATTTTTTTTCTCTAATATTGTCAACATGATATTGTGGAAAGGTTGTCGAATCTTCCTAGAACATATAGATTAACATTGCATCAACACATGTAGATGTTAATCGCCGAAATTTAAATAGCATATGTTAGTATCAGTATCATCAAATATTATCTATAAGGAGATAAATTTCAGTTTTAAAATAGATATAACAATAATTTCATTATACAGAGGGTGGTTACAAAGTTTTAGAACAATTTCGTTAGAGTATTTATAAAGAATAAATGTTTTGGAATAAAATTTTCCGGCAGTAGATTATTATTTGAAATGAGAATTATCCTTTGCCACTTTAAAATTTATTTTTTGTTCAAAATGTTGAATATAAGCAAACTGTGGATTGAAGGGTATGTTTTTACTCTTTTCGAAGAGAAATATATCTATGCCATGCTTCAAAAATGTTGCGAAATGCATGGTATTAAAATGTCTAAGGGCAAACAACATTACTAAATGGAAAGAAAAAATAATCATTACTTTACATGGAAAGAAGACTCCAAACAAATACCCGTAAAAGGTGCGTACTGTTTCTAAAGTTAAATCGTTGGCAACAAAAGAAAATCTGCCAACGCAGAAATCAATTGCAAATACGTGCGTATATCTGTAGAAAAAATAAATAAAATAGTAAACCAAGGTTTTCATTTTAAAAACGCTAAAAAACATAATGTTCACCGGCTTTTGATGAGGTATGTAGCTCAACGTAAAGCAATTTGTAGAACCTTGTATGAAAACTATTTAGCAGGAGGTGAATGGATATACTTTGTGATTCTTGATGAAGCATGGGTTTACATAAATGATTGCAATAGAAAGAAAAAAAAGGCTACTTAATTTCAGAAACGAAAAGAAAAATATAAAATTGCTTTGCTTTTGTAAATGCAAAGAATGTTTCACAAAGGGTTTTAAGGCTATCGAAGGATTCTCTAACAATTGGATATAAAAAACAATAAGAGAATGAAAGTCTGTTAAAATCAACTCAACAAAGTATCAAGATAAATGTTTATGTGCGACATTTACAGAAGAAATTCGTTTCTTTATTCCAATGGCTTCCAGTGACTGAAACTTCATCAACGCAAAGCAACAAGCCATACTTCGAAAGAGTACTGCATTCATTAGACCGGTACAGGTATGACATATATAGTATATAGTTTTTCAGCGTACTCCTGCAAACTCCTTTGATGCTTCTTCTATGCACTCTTGTGCTTTTGGAAAGAATATAGAGTCCTCACTTTTATTCTGTTGAATGAAGTGTCGAGGAACCTAGTGAGATGCTAAGTGAATTATCGCTTAGTTCAAAGAACAGAAAGCGTAATCTCAAGAAGGGTTAATTACCCTTTATTCACTCAAATTAATATGAACAGTTGACACTTTTCCTTGGGCTTACTGCAAAGTCTTCACTTGGGCTTAAAAGAAAGAAATAAGAACTAACTAATGACTAACTAAGAGATTTGTACGAAAGTAACACAATTCTAATGTAGTTGGCATGTAATTTTAAACTAGCCAGTGAACTATCAAAAGGCACGTAATAATACGGCCGAGCGTGACAACAGCTTAGAGAGCCGTAGCTCGTTTCAGAGGCAAACGCCCGCTACACGGGATCCCTGACTCTCTCTCTCTCGAAGTCAGTTGAACTTTCCTGTAATACTATCTATCTCCAACTGACGTAACGCGATTATAAAAACTCATTATGGTAGGGAGTTGTAGATTGAAACGAGACAAGATAGGAAAGGTTCATTAAATTAAAATAACTGTTATAAAATTTAAATATACTTAACAAGAGCTCTGTCTATGCTTCCACGACACTAATATGAGGATTGATGCGTGATTCTTTCACACCACAGTCCCTGGGAATTTTATGAAAAATCTTTCTATCACGCAATTCACGATGCATATATACAGTCTAGAGAAAATTCTATCAGGTTGAGCATTAGAAAAATAATCTTTACACTTGAAACAATGAAACGCTTGAATTATACTACTCTGAAATCGTTCTAAAAAATTTGTAAACATCGTGTGTACTGCGAAACATTGCATATTATTTTCTTTATATATGCTATTTACATTCTTATGCCATTTAAGGCTTTTTCCGATTCATTCTTACTCATAATAATGACGAAACACTTTATTTATGTTACGCATCATTTCGGCTATATATCATCTAGCGTTTGACTCATCCCCTAGTTTTCTTTCCGTTGTTCAATAAGAAAGAGGCTTCGAAAGTCATTTCCTTTTCTGGCAGAATAGAAAATTTACATGGAAATGCGAGGATACAGATAAAGACTCGAATATCTCAGACAACAATAAAAAAGCGGGTTCGTGGATGGAAGAGAGGTTGCTCGGAGAGATGGATTAAAGAATGGAAATATGCTCACACAAGTTTGTTAATAGAAGATGCTTCATTTCTTTCTCATTTAGTAAACACATTCAACTTAGTTACCCGTTTCTTATAATTTTCTTGAAATTTACTTATTTCTAATAATAGTTTGAAAACAGAAAGGGTCTCTTATTCAAAGGCAACATTGAAATTTTAAAGACTTTGACTAGAATATGAGATTGAGAAAAGTAATAATGAAAATGAAAAATTTTGACAACAGAAAAGTATAAGAAAGAGTTTGAACTGACCGAGAAAATTCTTCTTCAAATATGAGATGTGTCCAAGGTGGCAAATATACCCAGATTATGGATTACTCTGTTCTGTGCATCAAATTTTCGAATAAATGAGCCTGTGTCAATGGAGAAAGAAAGAGATATAGCACTGAAATTGAATGCCACAGATGCTTGTCTCTTCGACATAATGGCTGCCAAATTTTAACTAAATCATCGAATCTCATGTCATGGTCTTACCTGAGTCTGGTGTTCCGGCTTATCTATTAATTATTTATCTAACTAAATGGATGAACATCAGCTGAAAGGCCATTTGGATCATCGATGAAAAGTTCTTGCACTCCATGTCTGCAAGGATTTTAGCGAGGGTAGGTGTAATTGTTTTCATATTTTTTTTTATTTTGATAGTTACGAACTCTATTGTGGATCATGAGTGTGAACAAATTTTCTTAATTCTAATGTTGAACTACAAAAGGGATCAATTTATTTAGAATAAAGAAAAGTAAATGTATCACAATCGTACTTTTTGAAAAACGAAATAACAAATGAACATATGAGAAAAAAAGAACAATAACCTACGAAGCGAAAAAGATAATGCTTTTCGTTTCAAGAAAGTTACAGAAACCGAAATATTTTCAAAGTGCTAAAATTTTGCTATATAGTATGAACACAATATAAAGCAAGGATGGTAGAAGGTGGGTCAGTTTTACCGAATAGCTCAAGGAAATTGTAAAGCAAAATACAAGGCTGACAGACCTTTTTTACATTTAATGGATCGAAGAACTGTCCATCTAAAACCGATTGACAATGAGAAACATAAAAGATTTTTCTCCCGCCAAATGTTATGAGAGCACTGCAACATTTATTCTGAGCATTAACAGGTATTTTCAAATTGCCCTTCTGATTATTACTGTAAGAAATACCCAGCGTGAAATAAAACATCCTAGAGACTATGATTACTATCTCTCTGACTTAAGTAAAATCAGTAGCAATTAAATATTGTTTCCTCAAATGAAAGTTCCCATATACAGACTCAGGAAAAATTATCAAGATCCAGCGAAAGTAATTATTGATGAATAAAATTAGGATTTCATGTAAAGATTGGAAACTTCTGATAGGAGACAATACTTACAAAGAATATCTAAACCAGTGATTCTCAAACACTGTGCCGCGGTTTTTTTGTGTGCCACCAAATTTTAGAAATGTATATAGGAAAAATTATAATGTGTTTAATCCTACTATATGGTACACATAAGATGTGGCGAAATTTGGTTTTAAAGACATTAATAAGCTCGCCAATTGTGGTATCCAAACCGATTTTGGTGCTCTGGGGTAGAGCGCATTTCGGAACATTTTCGTGTATGTTCAGTATTATGTAATTTAAAGTGAGAAGTTCTGATGGGTGCAGATGGGAGACAGCTTACTTACCACACATTTTTGTTATTTTTAATAATATAAATTCAAATATGCAAGGTCCAAAGGAAAATATATTAAACTGAACAGATAAACTGGTGGGATTACAAAAACAAATAACTTTATGGAAGAATAAAGCTCAGGAAGGCAATTTGGAAAAAACTGACTCAGTCCTAAAAGATTTTAATAAAACTATTCATAAAATTGTTATTGATCATTTGAGAACATAAGAAGAGAGGTATATTCATTATTTCCCAAGTTTAGATATAAAAAACATTAATGGGGTTCGTAATTTATTTGTGATAACGAATACTTCTGCACTTGAATTAACTTTGGATGAAGAGGAAGAACTAGTTTCGCTTTCTAATAGTCGAGATTTAATTTTAAAATATTCGGAAAAATCAACTGATTCGTTTTGGATTAACATTCGATTCCATGACCAAAAATACTTAAAAAATATTATTACAATGTTGTACATCTGTTTTGTGTGAATTCGGATTTTCAGTATTAACCAACAATAAAACAAACAAAAAATCGATACTGTTATATGTAGAAGGTCATATGACAGTAGCATTGTCATTTTTACTACCAAATATAAATGAAATTATCAAAAAACATCCAGCTCAAATTTCTCATTAAAAGTATTCTTACTATTAACTTGTAATTAATCCTTTAATAAGCATACTGTTGTTTTTGTAGTACATATTATTTTATTTTACATTCAAAATTATTATCACAAACTATTTTACACACTGCATTATAAACAACGATAGCTAAATAGACAACTTTTAAACTTATCTTTTTCTTTGTGTGCCGAGAAATTTTGAAATCGTTAAAAGTGTGCCGCGACAAAACAAAGGTTCAGAATCACTGGTCTAAACTATGAGACGTTAAAAACTATGGATGAAAAAACTGATTTAAAACGAATTTAAAGATTAATATTTAAATAACGGAAATGAACAGAAAAGTGAAGAATGAATGCCAACTGTTTTTCAAGACGCAAAGCTTTAGAAAAGTTACGTTAGAACAACGATACATTTGAAACGTTACATTAGAAGCGTTTTTGTGACGATACTAGAGAGAAAATATTTCAGCTTAATTCATATCATAGTGATTTGCTTAAGGATCATAAATGGCGTATAAGATCCTATGTGGAGGGTTTTCGTAGTAAAAAAGACTGACTGTTTTTATTAATTTAATTTTCCTGAAAAAAATTATTATTCAGGATGAGTGAATGGAATAAAAATAGTGTCATTCTGATTTTTATTTAAATTGTTGTATGGGAGATATATATATATATATATTTAAATTCTTGGGATTTTGAAAACGATTTGTTTAAAATACTTAATTATTCAAAGTATTTAAAGCAAACTATAAGTTTGATGATGTAGATGAATTTATGTGACAGTAATATTATAACAGTAGCACCAAACCTCTAGCTGTAAAACATATATATTGTATCTTAAACCAAAATTTCAGTTATTAAACGACCCAAAAAGATGTATAATATTTGCTTTTAATGTATAATACAACCGTTATTTTTAAATTTATATCTTTGTATTTGAATTCACCTTTTTTATTCTTATTGATTGATATATGAAATCATTCTGTATATATTAATATAGTTTGAAAATTTTTCATGCCTAATAAAACAATTCGAAAACTCTTATGTCTATTAATAAAATTCAATTAAGAAAAGAAGTTTTGACAACGAGCAATAAAACTGAAAACAAATAATGACACAAAAGGAAATAAAATAAACACACAAAAGGACACAAAATAAAATGAGAAAATATGAACAAAAGACGAAGAGAAATTCTTTTCTATCTATCCAGCGGTCATAATGTAATTCTATTCCTTTCTTGCAAAATCTTTGAAGGTATCTTACAAATTTTTTCTGTTGTAAACGACTGTTTGTGTTGGTTTAAATACGGCAAGTATTAAATATTAGAGAGCTGGGAATAATGCAGAGGAAGAAGCTACAAGAAAACAGACAGTGGTACAGGGCAATGTATTAGTTGTGTATGCTAAAGAATTTTTGCAGATATCTTACAAAAATACTTCGATTATTTTAATGATATTAAAAATAAAACGAATGTATAGATTCTCTGGAGAAATTTTTTCACTGCATTTGGAAACTGAAGCTCAAGCTATATCATTAGCAAAGCAATTTAAAAAGAACCGTAGGCTATTGCTCAATTTCCTTCATTCTGAAAGTATTTTTATATCCAAATTTAGAGCTTTTTTAAATTCAAGGTTTTTGCATGTTACGTGTCAGAAACGCGATATCTCACAAAAAGTTGTTCTTTTTGTTAAAAAAGGAGACTCCACATTAGAGAGGATTAAAAGCGAAGCATCTCCTGCGTTTTCAGTCCCGTGATTTATAACTCTTCTTATCCTTCTTCTTTATGCCTCGAAGCTTCTTTTTTCAGAGGTATTTCGTTTAATTTACAGAGCTACTTTTTTCCTCTTTCGAAGAAATAAATTGAAGATGTGGGAACTTCTTACGACAAGATACAATATGTTGCATGATCTAAGCCTAGGATTCTGGCCTTTTTTTCGAAATAATAAGGATAAATAACGTTAAAGTAGACACATTTGGGTCATGACTTAAGACATTTCTCAGGCATTTTCATTTAAAATGTTTTTCTTTTACATTGTTACTTTAATTCTATTTGAATTTCGGAGTGTTCGCTAATACAGTTTACAACAATTTGTAAGACAACATTTAATAATATAGTAAGTTTTAAGGATCTAGAAAGGTCGCACCTCTTTTTGAAGTTTCCCTTTTAAGAAAGTAGGTATATCATATAGTTCTGTAACCAAGAGGGGAAAAAATTCAAAAATAATTAATGTTTTTGCGAAAAATGGAGAAAAAAAGGAAAGAAAACACACATACAAAAGTCTGAAAGCTTTGAGATTATATATTAAGCTCAAAGGGGTGTTTTTAAACGTTTTATGTGTAATCTTTATTTATTAAATGCCATGTTTTTCGCACGTAAACCACATAAAATTCGCGATAGACAGTCTCGCTCGCTGGACATAAAAATGTTTTTTAACCGTGTTGCTATTGCTAGGTTGGAAAACATTGAGTTTGTTAATCAAAATTTCGTATGATTCTTCTTTATTTAATTTATTTAAATATAATGCAAGGCGATAATATTTGGAAGTAAAAATTTAAAAAGTGATTCCCCGTTTATAGTGAAAAGCCACAACGTCTAATAGCCTTTCTGGGCTACTGTCCTTTTGGACAGGGGCGAGATACTGGCGAGTGGTTGAGAAATGTCCTTCTGGTATAAAAGCGGCGTTTCTTTTGTGCAGTAATTCACGGTCGTAGTAACTAGAACTGGAAAGGGGGCTAAGTTCCATATCTCCAGCAGTGTAGAATTTCAGAGCACTTGATTACTGGGATAAAAGTTGGGTGGAGTAGTATCTCTTTCAGGATAGTTCCTTAAGTTCCTAGAGTGATTTTAAATAAGAAGATATAACTGGTCATTTATTTATTCAATCAACGTTTTTCGTTTCAATAAATTCCTTGTTTGATAACGGGTTCCATAAACTTCATTATGCAGCTTTGTAAGGGCATTTCGATATTTCTCGATTCTCATTTTAGTTTCTTTGTGGAACATAAGCAGAGAAGTAGGTATATTGATCATTATTTCTTTCCGTACCATCTTGACATCTGTACAGTTTTCAGCGTCATATTTCCTATTATTAATGCGATTCTCTATGTTCCCTCAAGATTTAAACACTTTAGAATTATATATTAATCTACGTTTAAAGAGAACACAGATCTAATTTTTTGATTCCTGTTTCGATATTCTGAGCGTCACGTTAAGCCAGTTAACGTTTCCTGTGTGATCAGTGAAATATAAATCTTTGGCATAAAGGGATTTCTTCATGTAGGCTATACATAATTTACCAATGATTTGAAATCCAGTGACGGCTGCAATCTCTAAGCTAATTTGTCTAGAAATTGATTTGCTGTTGCGAATAACAGTTAAGGATAGAAATTGATCTTGATAAGCATTCCGTGTCCTAAGATTTAGTCCCGGGGTTCCTATGGGGATTTTTTAAATTATTCCAAAGCACGCGCACACACACACACATATAGTATATATATATGTTACGGTGAAACACCGAATTCTGGAGAATGTCGGCTTTCACCGGTGAATGTCAACATTCACATAGTCGCTTGGTGTATGTCCGAAATATTTTCCAAATACTCTCAGTTCTGACTTACACCAGTAAATGTCGACATTCACCATGTACTAATGGTGAATGTTGAATATATGAGAATATTATATTTTCTTCTCCGTAATTCAGTCGCGAAAAAACACACAAGTACTTAAAACACACAATACATTCAAAATGAGAAAGGAAAATAATAGAAGTTAAAAAACTTACTTAATTATACAGTACGTAGTAAATGAGAAAATAAAATAATAGTAATAAAAAACTTACTAAATTATGTGATTCAAATCTGATTAATTGCAACAACTTAAACTATTATGAGACTTTGAATTGCACAAGAGGCCCTTGCTTTTACAACTGCATTTATGGGAAACAGCCAGTCGCCTCTCTTTTCGACCTACACCAGAGCATATCTGTGATTGTCGACATACACCGGTGAGGGTCCGAATGTACAAGAATGCAATGTTATATTCGATCTTTCACCGACGTATTTGGTGAATGTTGACATTCTCCGGTGAAAGTCGATATTCTCCAATTTCGGTCTTTCACAGTAACATATATATATATATATATAATTTATTTCGAGAGAACCTTTTTAATTGTAAGACTATTCGTAAAATATTGAATAACTTATATCAATAAGTAAATTATTTTTTCAAAGTTTCTCTGTGCAGGTCTACCAGACTTTCTTTAACTTTACTATAATTTTGTAATTTATGTTTTTCATTTTTTGAGTATTATACTTCAAAAAAATTTTCATTTTGATATGTTTTAATTCTCAGAGTACTAATGGTATGTCGGTAAATCTCAATGGAAATTGTAAGACTATCTGAGATATAATTCTTTCAAAAAAGGAAATTTATTTAAAACGGTTTAAAGTCTTACATTGTCGAAAGGAACGAAATATGTTGTTTGGCGCTTATTAATCGGCTCAATTTGGTGTTTCAAATACTTACCCCTTGACAACAAGTTACATTTGAAACATTAAATAGGGGTGATTAATATATTGTTCTTTTTTTTAACATTTTTTCAGTTTTCATTGCTTCTTAAATTAAGTATTTTTTCTTTGCTTCTGTAGTAATTATCTTAACTTTAATGATTACACCACTGCATTAACAAGTTTTGACTTCCCGTACAAAGGCTCAACTTGGCATATTTGACCACTCAACATTTGTGACTTTTATTATTAAGACATCTAATATTTACCCTATATTTTTTCCTCAGATAGGATAAATAAAATTTCTGTTCTTTTTTAACTCAATCTTTTATATATGAAGATATAGCTAGATAAGATAAAATACACTCATGTCCAAAATTATCTTTACATACCCAAAAATGATGATATTCAATGAAATATCGAATCAATGTGATCCGTATTTGCAGGGAATGTGTGAAAACCAAGCCTAATTAGCATTATCCAATCAAAAGTAATCAAACGGTTTGTGATATGCAAATCTAGGCGTTACGTCATCCAAGGGTGAATCAAGCGCTTTGCGGAAACTGAATATTTGAGTGAATTTCTGCAACATAGCGTTTGATTTCAGTGTGTAGGGACTCAAAGCGGTTTGTTATGGCTTCGAAGTATCATTTGGAAGAATCTGTAAAGTGGCGAATTATCGGCCGTTTAGAAGCAGGGCAGTCAATCATGGAAACAGCCACATGTCTGAATATTTCAAGACAGACAGTCTCTAAGCTATGGAAACAGTTTCAAAATGATGGAAGTGTTGTAAGGAGGCCTGGACAAGGTCGGAAACGAATGACAACTGCTTCTGAAGATCGGTATCTGGCATTAACTGCCCGTCGTAACAGAAAGGCTACTGCTCGCCAGTTAAGTTCAGAGCTTGCAGCCGCCACTGGAACTGTTGCATCACGGCAAACAATATACAGAAGGCTTAATGAAAAAGGCCTTTATGCCAGAAAGCCAAGGGTATGTGTTTTACTGTCTTCACAGAAAAAGAGGGATCGCTTTAATTGGTGTAAAGAACATCAAAACTGGACTGAACATCAATGGTCCCATGTTCTCTTTACTGATGAGTCGCGGTTTAGTTTAACTGGTGATTCTAAACGTGTTTACATCTGGAGGGAGTCAGGAACACGAAATGATCCCTCGAACATTGTGGAACGTGACCGTTTCGGTAGTGGAGGTGTGATGGTATGGGGTGGAATAATGATCGATGGACGTACGCCCCTACACGTGTTCAGCAGCGGATCTGTGACAGGCCAGATATATCGGGATGAGGTCTTAGATCCTTATGTAAGACTTTTCAGGGGTGCATATGGACCTGACTTTTTATTTATGGATGATAATGCCCGTCCACATCGAGCAAACCTCGTTGATGAATTCCTTGAAAGTGAAGACATTAAGCGAATACCTTGGCCACCAAACTCTCCTGACCTTAACCCGATAGAGAACTTATGGGACTACCTTGGAAGAGCAATTGCACGTATACATCCTCCTCCTAGAGATGTAAATGCTCTGAAGACGGCATTGCTGGAAGAGTGGAGATTAATTCCCCAAACTGTGGTTAACAACGTTATTTCCAGCCTTAAAACACGTTGTGATATGTGTGTACAAGTCAGGGGAGATCATATTCCATATTAAATTCGTAAGACTTAATTCTTTTTCTGAATCATTCCTTTTTTTCTTAACTCTCTTTGTCACACTTTATTACCATTTTTATTGTTTCATGCTACAATTTTATATCATATGAGGTGATCTTCAATTTTTTTCTTTTGCATTTATGTGTCATCATGTTATGCATGATTCCACGAAAATTCATTAAATTATAAGTCATAGTCTCTGAGAAGTCCGTGAATTTATGCATGTAAACATAATTTTGGACATGAGTGTATATGAGATTTATCTTATATAGATAAATAGATAAAAGTAGATGTATATAAGATACAATATATGGAAATCAAAATTCTAACTTAAATTAGGAATAGCTCAATACGCTTTATTTTAATTTGTCTATTTTAACCATTCTATTCTAAAAATAGTAATTGCATATAATAAACATTTTTGGGTTACGTCATTTTCAGACTAAGCCATATCATATGACTTTTATATAAGACTGTTGGCCTTTCTTTCTCTCCACCGACAGCGAGGCAGTCGATCCATGGGGCAGTTAGCGTATCCGTCGGATAGCCCTGCTGACACAAATAACTTGGTCCACATAATACTCTTCGCTGCATACTGTGCTTAAAACGAGTGCTGGGGGGTGGAAACAAATGCTGGGCGAGTCAATAGTGTGGTGATGGAAGAAGGTTGCAATGCGGGTGAGGAGAACAGATACAGTTTCAGATTTACAGATATGACAGAGATAGATGGTACAACTTAAGTCAACAGGCATCCGAAACGGGAAAATGGGTACTGTGAATACTTGAAATACAGGTATAACTGAGTTATAATCAACTGAAAAGTGCATTAATTAGGAATATAAGCAGTTAAAAGATTGACTGAAAAAAAGTAAAAATAATATATTAAATAAGGCAAAATACATAATTCAAGGGACTAAGTACAAACAGAAAAGAACAGAAAAAGCTAACTTAAATAAATTAACTACAAGTATAGAACATACGGGGCTATGCTGGTGACGAGGGTGACAGCTGAAAATTACTTCAGCATGTCTAAGATAATACGTGCGATATTAAAGCAATTGCACATGCGTTTCAAAACATAGCGACTTTTCGATGTGACTTCGGCCCATGCATGGATATGGTCCTCTACTGGCTGTCTACGATGATGTTCTGCAGTCTCTACAAACGAACACACAGTGGTCTGGATCTCTTACCATTCCGCATGAGCACTAATCGTTTTCGCATCGTCTGAAGCGATGCAGGTAAGTCATAAAGGAAGCATTCCCTGTTAGAAACTGGGTAAAGTAAGGCCAACCTTTTCTTAGACAGACCTTTCCAACAGACGTTTGGGAAAAATCTGTAGACTCTTATTATTAACATAGTTTGTCCTGAAAATGCGTAGCACTTGCTTTCTGCTTTCCGGCTTATTTAGACCGCTGCTTGCTGCTGCTCTTCTTAGAGCACAGCTATCAAAAATGTTTTGAAACAGGCATGATTAGAGTGCCATGTTATTTCTCGCCGGAAAAGCAAATTGAAACAAAGAATATTGAAATTTCCACGTTGCAAGTCTGCTCTTTCTTATAAGTCAACATTTACGCAATTAATATTTCTGTAACATTTATATATTGACTGAAATGACATATTATCTGTTGTGCCATTTCAGTGATTTTTGCAACTATTACTTTGGCAACAAAAGTAGCTTTTTTAGTCGATAAATACTGAAATCAAAATCTGAATTACAAAATTTCTTGGAGGAGCGTATTTTGAATAAGGCGGTTGCCAAGCCTTTGGGTGAAATCCTACCATGATTTCTATTTTGTAAACAGATTGGTCAATCTGGATTAGCTTATGGCATTTAAATTTTTCTAACTCTACGAAAAATTAAACTGATAGGCGACTTCGCGATATTTTACTCTTTCATATATAATAACAATAATATATTTCACTATTTCTTATATAAATAAATATGTACCACAGGTATTTTTACATTTCGATGATTCCATTAAAATAAGTTTCGTATATTCTTTTGTCTTAATTCCATAATAATTAGTATGGCTATTTCATAAAATATTATTATTTTAAGGCATGTAAGAAAATTTTGATCCCAATGTAATTCTAGATAATTAAAATCGCAACAGACAGTTTTGTGTAAATTGCTTCGTTCATGTTACACAATATCACTTTTGTATGGAATTTTTTGTATTTCTAGAATTTAAAAATGGATGAGTAAATACTAATTACTTTATTTGGGTTGTGCAAAAATGCAGATTATATGTTTAATCCCTCAAAACTGAGTTACGGAAGTTGAAACAATGTGTGACAGAAGATTAACATACAATAACAAGATAACAAGAAATATTTTGTAATTCCTCTTCTGCCGGAATCAGAAAATTTAAAATAGTCATCATCAAAATTTAGAAAAGCTTTGAATGTTTAGCAACTGTCAATAATTTAAGAAAGGAGATGAAACTTGTTGGTCTAGATCTAATTACACTTTATTTACATAAACATGGTAAAGCAATTATTGAAAGCAAAGAAAGCAGAAAAGATAAACACAAAAAGGCAACATTAGACGCATAAAAGCTCTTATTCCTTTTAGTATTCTGTAAACTATCTTCAGTTTTAATAATTAATTTTAAAACATAACGCAAATGCTTATATTACTTCTGACAAGTAAAATGATTGATAATTCGCTTTTCTCGTATCATAAAGAAGAAAGAATGGGCAGTTAAATTATTTTGTATCGCGTAAGAAGACCGTGGACTACGAGAAAAAATATTATCATTTTGCTATTAAATTGTATATATTTTAAAATATGTGTAGTTCCCTTACTTCTATAAAATAACATTATTTTATATTGAAGAAAATATTATAAAAATATCTGATGTGAACACAGCATGACTTCCTTGTACGGCCTATTAAATTATACACATATTATGCTGCACTTAATTCAAACTTATTTCATGGAATTTCATTAATGGTATATTTCTACTTCAATTAACTGAAGTTGGTGCACCAACTGACTTAATTCATTACTCTGCTAAGAATTACAAATGTAAACAAATGGAACTTTCGTTAGGCTTAACGCCACTTAAACATTTAAACTGTTGATAATTCTACAATTCGCACATTTTTTAGACTACAGGCTGTTCGCACATTTTTTAGACGATGTATATTGTATTCACAAAACTAAATTACATAAAATTCTTGTGCTTTAAATGTTCTATTTGACATTCTTTATTCCGAACTATCTTTCGACACCGCAATTTCCAGGATAATAATGCCTTTCGAAGTGTCAGAAGAGGTATTCTCTCCCATTCCTCCCGAACAGCTTTCCAGAGTCCTGTTAGGGTTTTGGGACAATGTTTGCATAATGCACTTTTAAAAAGTCCGAAAGCACAAAAATCCATAGGTGACACATCGGGAGATTTAGTAGGGATATCAGTGAAGGGTATGGCCTGGATACCTGGTTTTTGTTCCATTTCTTTTAGGAAATTTACAGTGGAATTTGATGTGTGACTGCTAGCTTTGTCCTGATGGAGTCTCACAGATTGATGACACTGTGGATAAAGCGATGGTATTTCATTTAGAACAATTGTCGATAAAATATGTTCTTGATAATATTTGGAGTTAATCTTGACATTTTTTGCACTCTCTTGATTTTTAACTTGCCATTATAAGAAAAACCAGCAACAATCATGAATCCCTTAGAAAAACTTTCTTTCGATTCTTTGAACCATGTACTTGAATTTTTTCTCCTGTAATAAATGGCTTTTTTTTCTGTTACAATCATTTAAATACACCCATGATTCACCTATTGTGACTATTGTTTTCCATTTCCATTTTTCTTTGGATAAGTGTTTCTCATATAGAATTCTGCAGCGTGTCCTGCGTTGAGCGATGTGCTTTGGAAGAAGACGATGCACATTGCGTTTTTTCGCTTTCTTAAGATTTAAATCAACGTTTATCATTTTGTTTATAGTGGGCACAGAGTATTTTAATGATTTTGCAACTGTCCTTTGACTAGAGGGATTTTCTTGTAACATTAAACAACGTACCTTTGCAATAGTCGAAGATGTCCGTTTTTTCCTTGGATACTTGTTTGGAAGTTTTGTCCTACTTGAGGCTCCAATTTGACGTTTATTTCCTTTCTTGTTGATGACATTACGTATCGACGCTTTAGATATCACAAAACCAGGACACTCACATCGTTTTTGGATAACGGAGTATGCATATTTCTCTTCGGAAAGAGCGTAAATGTAGCCTTCGAACCACTGCTTTGTTAAATTCGCCATTTTAAATAAAAACAAAACTTTCAAGCCACAGACGATAATTTTGACTTTTAAAAACATAGTACAAGTGCAATTACTTCTTTTGCAGCAAACGATTTTTTATTACCGCTTACCAAAATCGTCTAAAATTGTGCGAACAGCCTCTGTATTGCATACAGACTGAGTAAAGATGTAGAAATCTTAACCGGAATATAAGAACAACATAATTCAAACACATGTAAAGCAAAAAATGAGCAATTTGCTAGGATATAAGAATAAAAAATTGAGTTCACGAATCCAGATAAGAGGAGTGGCATTATAGTATATAAATAAATAAATATATATGTATATTATCTTTTTCTGAAGTATTTCACATTTGCCACGTGTTTCAAGAAAATGATAGAATACTTTCAAATATTTAAGTGGCTTTTTTTAGGTTTTAAATTCTATACTATATAT
>KK118554.1:245509-282335 GCA_000611955.2 Stegodyphus mimosarum
CCCCGGGAATGGAACCACGGACCTCTCGGATACGCGTCGAGCATGTGAAGCATGCGAGCTACACCACGAAGGCATGCGAAGAAGGCGGGAGAAATATCTTATAAGATTACTTCCCAAGGTACAGGACTTTATCGAATTATTGAATCCGACTACGGAAACAAGTCGAATCAGTGGTCAAAGAAACCTGAATATTCAAAAAGAACCAGCAAACGTCGACAGTTCAATAGTAAGCCAGACAATAAGTTTTAAGGCCAGTGGAAAGGCCCAGAAAAGAAGAAAGAAGTTTTAAACTGAAACGGATTTCTGCTGACGGCAGGTTGCGGAAATCCGAAGGCCAAGAAAATCCCTCTACCATCAAGTTACTCAATACAGTTGTGAAAAATTTAGTTCTTCCGAAGACTGAAATGTTAGTGAACAATATTCCAGCCACCACTCTCCTGGATACAGGAGCTCAGTGTAGCTTTGTGGCAGAAGAATGTTTTTAAAAATATTTTCGTTGGTATATAATCTACAGTTGGGATAATACGACGGTGATAGCAGCCGAGGGGGAAAGATGCAAATGTAAAGAACTACTGTATATCTGCATTAAAGACGAGCAGGTAAAAATTATATTCCTTATTGTAAGCAATCTTCAAGCAAGTATAATATTGGGAGTAGATTTTCTTTCAGCGTCCGAAGCAACACTCGATTTCAGTCAAGCATCACTTAAGCTGACTATGAAACCGGTGCCGGAAGTGAAAGTGGACCCCCCCCCCACATTGAAGCTTGAACACCTGCCAACTGAAGAGCAAGAAAAACTACGGAAAGTGGTAAGAGAATTTTCTACTTTGTTCAGTGACATTCCCGGATTTATGCAAGTGAGCAACCATGAAATAAATATGGGAGATTCACAACCAGTTCGCCACAAGGCTTACCGCTATGAACAGTCTAAAGAAAAAATTGTGGAATGGCATATTAAAGATATGCTAAGTAAAACGATCATCACGCCCATCTCCAGTAGTTATGCTAGCCCGGTTGTTTTATGTAGGGAGAATAATGGTTATTCGTTTCTGAAATAAGAATGGAGTTTTAAATGAAAAAAATATCGTGTTCATGTTACGTGACATTTAAATTGTTTGACAAATTGATTAAACTAGTTTTCCTTCCAGATCTCTGGAACGAACCGATAAGAGACAAGAAGTTCCTGTTTTTAGGTATTAGAACAGATGAAGAATAGTTGTCCCTAGAGGAAATGTTGTAAAACTGCTTTATATATAATTTCTAAGTTAGATACTTTTAGTGAGGAGATTCTGTAAAAGATTGGCATCGCGTTAGGCTTAGAATTTAGAATTAAAAGTTTTCAACAAGGTCTACGTATTGCAGATTTCCGCAGTTTGCGTACTACAGACAAAGTAATTTAAAAAGGGCAGTCTTAGCGTTATTCATCTGTTTAAAATATTAAAAGTTAGCTCTTATTTAAATTTTATTAGTTACTAATCTTATATTTTTATGCTCAGACCACAAGTGGTTGGTCTTTGTATCCCGAAGTGAGGGAGCGACTGCGAAAACGTGAAAAAAATAAAGGGTAATTTTAACCCTCCTCATCTTGTCGTCTTTAATACACTCCATAGGACATAGTTTGCAGTCAACTCACTGTCCAGTCTGGACACGTCATGTTCGCCAAATAGATAAAAAGAAATATGAGTCCTGTGGAAACAACTTTTAAATTGTTGATAATTCTACAAATATTTCTTGCAAATTTACTAAAAGTACAAAGAAAAAACCCCGAAATTTACCAACATGTAAGAATAAAGGAACTGAGGTCACTGAAATGTGTAACTGAATGGACATATATATACATAAATTTATATAGTTTTGGTGCGGCCGATTCCAACCACAATAGGACGTGCTCATCTACATGTTATAGCAGTCCTATATATAAAATTTCAACGTTCTGAGAGTACTCGTTTTGAGTTATACGAGATACATACGTACGTATGTACGCACAGACGTGATGAAAAAATCTCTTCAGAATCCATTTTAAATCAGTTTTATAACTCTGGAAAAAAAAGGGTCCTTTATTCTGTCCTTACGTATGGATGTCACACAAAAGCATCGTTAAATTGTATCCGATAGCGGTCAAAATGGATATTTTCGTTGAAATATGATATCCGAAAGTTTTCGCGATTACAATACTTCATTTTTTATTCGTACAAGGAAGTAAAAATGACATATTCTGTGTGAAATGTCAACGAGAGATTTTTAGAATGAGAGAAAACCGTTTTTTGTTTCCTAAAATGAACTACTAACAGTTTCCTTGATCTCTGAATCAAACAACACAGATAGCGTTAGGAAAGTTTAATTTTAATCTGAATGATATTCGACAGTAGCTAAACTAATTATTAAAATATAAAATACAAAGGATAAAATTCGAATTTTAATTTGTAACAGCTCCTTAAATATCCTTTTTATGTTTCTTTAACTTCTTATTCTATTATATAAATTCCAGTTTACTTTTTATTATTCTTTATGAAGTGGATCATTTCAACAAAATTAATCTCTGTCGTATGATTCTTACGTAACGCTAAAGCAGAAATAAGAGTGTGTAAAGATTAATTATATTTACGCTAGAAGAACAGTGAAGTTATGGTTCAACTTGATTTTACTGGTTCAGTATGATTCGTTTCACTAATTTACCATTACTACTCGTTAGAAGGTTTCTGTTTTACTTTTACCATTATGAAGGAGTACGAATTATACGATAGAGATTAAATTTTGAATAATGCACTCGAGAAAGATTTATTACAAGCAAAAGTATTTTTAGCCCAACTGGGCGTTAGCGCAGAAAGGCTATTAGTCTCAAAACAGCATTTTGGGTCGAATCGCTTTAAATGCCTAAATTACTTTTTAAAAATTCTTGCCACCAAATATTATCGCCTTGTATTGTATTTAAAGAAATTAAATAAGGAAGAGTCTGTATGTATGTTTCTCATACTGTGAAAAAAAAACAACGGTACATAGAGCTATTTAATTTTGAATAACATGGTCCTCCATCCGGATATAGGTTTCTGGAAGCCCGAATTTGGAATTAGTTTATTGTTATTTCATATTTTGTAAAACTTTAACGAATCTTTGATTAAAAAACTAGCAATTTCAAAGCGATCAATGGCAATAATATAAGGAATAAAACATTTTTATCTCCAGCGCGCTAGACTGTCAATCGGGTATTCTCAAGATATGTTGTTTTTAAATAATTTTAGTCAAATGCTCTTGAAACGTGTATGTGTCCTGTAAATGAAAACAAAATGCCCGTTTGGGCGCGATACATAATCTGAAAGCTTTCACTTTTTATTATTTTTTTAAAATAGAAAGGGAAAATAACCAAATTAAAAAGGAAACTAAAGGATCTGTTATAAATTAAAGTCAGAATTTTATCTTGCATATTCTTTATCTTACAACTGTAAGCCATATTAAATCATCTTTTTATTGCAGCTATTATTTTCTACTTAATTTCCTAACTACTTAATTTCCTAACTTTCATATTCATTTGATTAAATATATTAGTGATGGTCTGATGGCCAAGTATCAAACAAATCCAAATAAAAATTCAAACAAGAATTCACTTTTGGGAAGGATTTTGTTAGGGCATACATGTATGACCTATGACTCGGAACCCTCTCATTTCTTCAATAAAAAAGGAAAGAAGACTTGCAGAGTTATTTGAAAATTCTATTATTCTGAAAGTAATTTATTAACAAAAAACAAGGAGTTAAGTCTTTTCAAGCATAAATTCCTTCAAAAGGAAAAATACTTATGTGACTGAAGAAGTAGTCTCTTTAAATCCTTGCGCAAGATGGAAGCTATTTATTTTAAACAGTTACCTTATGCAAGAAAGTACAAAGTAAACATCCACTTTCTCGCTAGAAATACTTCTCCAGACAGCATTTACTTGTCCTATTTTGTCACAAAACTCCCTTCCATACTTCATTTTATTTATTTCACGCATTTCTATCTCGAAAAATTTTCCGAAAATGTTACGAGAGAAGCTTCATTTCGCTATTGTTGTTACTTTCTTTCTTTTTATCTAGCCTCCAAATGTGTAGAACAAACAGAGTCCAAAAGATGGCGCTTTGCCAAGTTTGAAAAAATCCCATTATTCCTTCGGTGGTTGTCAGATTCACATGCTTTGAGCGTTAAGCTTTGCACTATGTTTCATTTCGCCCAAAATCATTTACCATAATGTAAATTTGTTCATATTTTCCTGGGAAAACTGCAAGAGATAGGAGAGACATAATTCAAGGTTGAATCAGGTTGCTGAAATTGAGGAGGAAAATATTTCCATGTGAAATATTCCGAGGGATATGATATTTTGAAAATAAAAACAGTGCAGGGATTTGTGAAAGAAATCAACTATTACATTTTCCAATACTTCTGAATTTTTGATAAAAAAAGTTTTTCGATATGCTACATTTCATGTAAAATAATATAAACGTAAACAGAAACTAAATGCGAATACTAAACAATACATTGTGCAAACATTATCTTTTATTCATTGAAGGCACAAAACATTAAAGTCATCAAATATGTGCTTTCTGGAAGTTGAAACCAAATCTTCCAATTGTTAACCAGGGAGTTGATTATCATACTATAATAGGAAAGAGAAAATACAGTTAATTTCTTATAATGTAACGGCATTAAGTTAAATTCATTCTGCTTTGCAGAGTATAGTATTGTCTAAATGTACACTGATTTCTGAGAGCGGTATTTAAGAAAATTGTTAAATTCGATTTATAGCGAAATTTGTACTCACATCTTAATATTTGTGTAAGGTTTCGTTTGCTTTATTAACCACTTACTTTATTTTAATTCACATTTTTGTCCTTCTTTTTTCCCACCAATATGTAGATTTCTAGCTCGTGTGCATTCAAAACGATAAAAGGACGTTTTAGATGCAGACTCAGAGCGTGATCCACCTGTTGAAGAGCACGTTGCTAATTTGATTCTCTTGACAATAGCATTCCACGGCGATGTGTTTTTCTTGCCTTTAGGCTTGACGTCGAATTTAAGTCAAAGCCAACTAGCGCGTTCTTTATTCGTGTTAACTGTTGGGCTAACTTAAACTTACTTAGTTAAGTCAGCTTCATTACCTTTGATTTAGGCCATAAATGCTGGCTATTTTTGTAAGCACATGTGGTGGCTTCCGTTAAACCTTTAACTGAATTAAAGGATCCTTTACGTCCTTCCCAGTGTCTGCGATACTTTAAAAGACACAGTGATAATTCTCTTAAGGTCTTCAGAAGTTTCGCACATTTGATGTTACCAAAGAAAACGAGACTTTGTACTTATTTTCAACTATTTTTTGATCACATACATGGTAAGGACGGACATGCATTTTAAACGATCTAGTTAATTTACATTATATATATTATAATTATATATTTATTAATTATTATAATTATATATAATATATATATATATATTATAATTGTATATTAAAATTGGCGTATACCATAGAAAGATCAGATTTTTACAGCTCCGTTAATTTTATTCATAAATCTCCTATTAACTGTATTAGAAAACAGAGCAGATGTATTTAAACAAGATATTTTTGCATTAAATATAGTATTAATTCTATACTTCAGAGCTTTTTTAACACATTAATGGGATAGAAAACATTTTATTGAAAGGTTGTGCTACAACAGCTGTTCGAAATTACGACCAGAATCTGTCTGACAGGCCTGACAGCAGCGTTGCATGGAATTCTTTACGTTCTGGAAGATTTCTGGCATGCTACGTATCTTCCTGGTAGCTACAGATATTCGAGAGACGAGGTCTTGTACATCTAACTCTTCATGTGACCCCAGAAGAAGAAGTCCTTGCATGATAGGTCCGATGTAGGTCCATGTGGTACCGGCAGAGATGGAACTCCTCCCCATTACGCGATTGATATCCGCCGACACCTCGACATAACCTTTGGACATTGGTGGATATGTCGGTGGCCCTGTTCTTTGGCCTGTCAGATCACCGGACCTATCATGCATGAACTTCTTCTGGGATTATTTGAAGAATTAGGTGTACGAGATACCAATTCCTTTATTTGAAGACCTCGTCACTCGAATATCTGTAGCTGCCAAGAGGATATGTGACATGCCAGGAATCTTCCTCAACGTAAGGAATTCGATGTATCGTTGCTGTCAGGCCTGCCAGACGACTTCTGGTCGTAATTTCGAACACCTATTGTAGTATAACCTTTCAACAAAATATTTTCTGTCTCATTAATGTTTTCTGTTTCTGTTCCTTTTTATGCTTCTTTGCGTCATAGCTCGCAACTACAGCATTTGCGACTCTGCATTCCTATGTGATTCCGAGTTGTCTCTGTTTGTCGGTTTTGGTAGAGAATCACCCTGTACAGAGTAAGCAAGTCATAGCAATGTACTGCTCTTCTCATGCTAGATGTGGCGAAAGCCTTTGAGCACGCCTGTACGAGATAATTAAATTAAATTTCCACAAAAACCTGTTCTTGTATTATTTATGTCACTTTTATGAGAATAACCTTGGAAAACGCCCACGAATTTTATCTTGGTGAGGAGCGCATGATTACCTCTGTGTTTGGAATGGGCTTTGGAAACCTTACAGGTGACAATACGACTTTATTCAGCTCCATCACAAGTTTTGAGGATAATCCCTGGAAGACGGATTCAAGGCCTCCTAAACTTCTTTCCGTCCGCCAAACCACTCGGAAGTACTTTCTGCTAGTCGTGCATTTAATTCCCTCCATGCCGAAAATACTACAGACACAAATATCCCAGCTGGGTTTCGAACCCGAGCTCATCCATACAGCAGGTAGCATTTCCAGTCACCGCACTCTGTAGCGCGGTCTACATAAATATTATTTTAATAATCAAGTTTTTCCTTGAAAATCGAGGATTTGTTATTAAACAAGCCTTCTACGTCTATTCAATTCAACCAGTCAGTGCTGACGTTACTCAAGGCTTCCTTTAGGGTCCAATATTGTATTTAATATATGTATAAGTTTCCCAAAATTTCAGGTTGACCTGAACAGTTTAATAACTTACCATGCGGAATGCTTTTGCCATTATATGTAAGTCGGCACAGATTAATTATGCCATTGCAAGACTTGTAGAACATTTTACCTATCATTAATTACTGCTTCATATCACCTACCATGAATTTTCAATTCAATTAGGACATTTTATCTTTCTCAAGCCTCAAGACTCTTCCTTACTACCTTTAGTTCTTTGATTTTCCTCTTTCCGTATCTCTCACAGTATTTTACTTAAAATCACAAATCTTAAAAATCCTTTATTACTGGAATTAGCTAAGACAACTGGCAAGACTTTCAGCCAAAATCCAGTATTATGTGTATTATATGGTGGTGTCATGGCTACGTTGCAAATATATTGTAATGAAAAAACTAATCATTTGCAGTTTTCCTGTAACATGGCTATTCCGTTCTCCTGACGTGAATTCGTTTGATTTGGAAATCAACTGAAGAACTTCGTGTTTAATGTTTATTCCGGAGGTTTAGCAAGATTGAAAGCATTATTTTAAACATAAATTCTTTTTTTTGCTTTTATATACATTGAGACCAGCATTTCAGAAAATTTTCATTCAAAGACTCCATTCTAGAATTCTCTGAGACTATTAGAACGCTCAGCAATCAAGCTGCGAAATGTCAGTATAACTATAGCAGTATCAAAATAAGTAAATACAAATTCTATATATGTTAATAACATGAGACTACTAGTTAAAAAAGTTTGTATAGATTTGAAATAAAAATTCCCTCATGCATTCAAAAAAAGGCTTTCGACAAATGCGCATTTATGATTTAAATATTTCACAAATGAATTACTTCTAGCATTATCATTTTATGATAGAAGTATTATGTGAATGAATCGCTTATCTAAATAATTACATACATTACATTCATTTCTATAATATAATCTATTATACTTGCATTTCAGCTTTCTATTGTTACTAATTTATGATTTCAATAAAATGCTATATTTTATTTAGCAATACATAGTTCAACGAACATACAACAAAGGTACCTACCATTAACAAATTTTGTAACACTTAAATGAAACATATTTAGTACATGAGTTAATATATTAATTTATAATTATTTTACTTATTAGATTCCTTTTATCCATGAGCACAAATTCATGGGAAAAAATGCCTAAAATAAAACATAGCTCAGCATTTTATGAAACAATATAATAACTGTAGACTATTTTATGAATCATTATTGCTATGTTATCAATGTAAATTCTAACATTATCAGTCACAAAAGTGGCTTGTAATGTTAATGATAACAGTTTTACTTTTGTAATATTATTTTATTGTTTATATTTTTTATTTTATTAGTTTGCTATCTGTTTATTATTTAGCTTATTATTTATTTAGTTTAATTCATTAGTTTCATTTTTATTTTTGTAACATTATTTGATTTTGTTAAATAACTTCTACTATAAAAAACTTCTATCTAACTACTATAACTTCTATCTAACTATAAACTAAACTATCTAAACTACTTAATTTTCTCAGGAGTTTCAAAATACTTTTCAAAATTTTAAAATCTTCTCAGAATCTGAGAACTTTTGTCAAAAGTATCTGCTAATAACTCAACTGCTAACAACTTGGTCATCAACTTTACATTACGCTTGGTAAACTTTTCTACAACAGTGCTTTAATTTGTCAAAAGTTTCAGAATGTCAAAATCCTTTGCAACATCTACGCTATATCTGCAACAAAAATTTATAATTCACAGAAAAATATCTGTAAAGTGCAATATTCTTTGTAACAGCGTATTATTCTATATAAATGTGTAAACAATTCTCTGCGATCATGTAAGAATAGAAATAACTCTATACAAATATTTCTTATTAAAGTAAAATTTCGGCCTTCAGCAGAGTTTAAATTTGTGTTTTGCTAATTGACCATACAAAGAAAGAAATCACATAGAAAAATAAAAAATTCATATAAGCAGCATACAGCAGTTATGTAACTCTTTATAGCATATAGAAGTTGAATAATTTAAGCCTTTTTATTGAGAAAATTGTATTAATTTAGACTATAATCAAAATAGACTATGAGAACTACTAGTATGAAGTTGAATTTAGATAAAAATTAAGAGACCTTCTTGAACCACCTTCAATGATAAAACTAAATGGCTAACCAAGTTTACAAAATGAGCAGGCACATAGTGTGACTCCGAAAACATACAAACATTTTTGAGTACATAAATATATTTTACTTCTCCTAAACCAAGAATACACACTGATTAAGATAGTACCTGCCTTGAAATATATTTTTCATTTTTATTAAATGTATAATTTTCTTTTTAACTTATACCTTACTTTAACTTATAACTTTACTTTAACTTATAGAGTCTCGTATTTTTAGGTAACATAAATTAACTAGCTCTTGAATTTTGTATGAGGAATTATTCTCAGGTCCTTAAACAACAGAAAACTCAGGTTGTAGATGACCCTTTATTCAATCACATGTAGTTAAACAGATGAGCCCCCTTGGGTTTACCTAAAGCTAACACTTCTAGCTTAACCAGATAATGTTGAACATAAAATAAAATGTAATTAAACTAGCCTAAAGGGTCACAGGATAATTTAACGTGCAGTAACGCTCTGATTTGTAGAAGCCGGCGAAAGTAAGCCCCATGACTCGAAGCACTCAACACCACAGAATCAAATCACTAGTAATTCAGAGTACAGCAATGTGGTCTTCAAGCAGGTATGCCACGCTCTAAAATCATCTTCGGAAACCTTCGCTTAAATGGCACTTCTTTCTACCTTAATGTGAATACACGCGCGCTATCTCATTAGCATTCTGGCAGGAAAGCGTGGATGAAAACGGCACTGAAAAGAGAGTTGCTTTAACTAAAAATTTATTGTTATTCAAACTAAACAAATCCTCACAAATCTATTAAAAAGGGTATGAAGATTAAGATTTTTAATCGCGCCATTTATTCAAATATTCACTCAGGAAGAAAATGTAAACATTTCAGCAGAGTTGCATTCAGCATTTCACTTGCTATTCTTTACTAAACAGTATATTTCAATTGTCAACTAAAAATTCTTCGACCCTTATTTAATGTAGAAATTGCGGGGGGCAAAAAAAATGCATCAGGCTTTAGGAAAATGTTAATACACTAATGAGTGATTATAGAGAGAATCCTTTTATTACGTGATCCAATTAAATGGTATCCTTTTCATTACACCTGTAAAATCATTAGGTGTGTGAAAAGGTAAACGAAAAAAAAAATGAGCAGTGCCTTTTCTAGGATTCGAAATACAGACATCCCGATTTCCAGCCAGATTTGATACCAATTAGTCACGCACGAAATAGTGGGATAAGGAAGGATGAAATTCCTGACATTCTTTTCCACTTCAAGGACGACTGAAGAAGAAGGACAGACATCGCTATATTAAGAGTCATTTGCGAAATCATTAAGTCTTTTTTCGAAGCAGGAAACATCAAAAATGAGGAATGAGTTCGGCGTATTTAGAGCTCCAGACCGTCCAACTGCTAGCTGCTAGCTAGACGTAATTCCAGTTATACTACAAAAGCAAGTAGTAAGGTGGGAAAAGATTTCTTAAAATCCTAAATTAAATTGTTATCTGTACATATATTATGAGTTCAGCTTGGTAATAAATGTTAGAAACTTTAAAAATTATGAGTTGACATATAATCAATGCTTGAAATCTAGGTTTTATTTCTATCTTTGTTACTATCTAGCCTCTCCTTGTATCAAAGGCTATTTCTCATATCGTAAATAAGTAGCCATATAAAAGCTGAGAAACATCAAGAAAAGAATTTCTTGAAAGTTATTTTCTCTCTCTCATCGAATCTAGTTTTTAGGTTGCTTGACGGATAATCGGACAACTAATCCATAAAGAAAACATAGGAACAAACGTTTTTAATTTTTTAAATTCGAGTCAGCTGCACATTTATCGGAAACTAAGGCATTCAAATAATTACAATTAAATTTTTCTCCTACATGCAAAAGACAAGGCTTTCTTTGTTTGGTTTATTTGATTATATCAAAGTATGGGCGGGTTATTTGCCTAAAGAGAAGGTTGCCTTCGTGGAAGACTTTCTAAGGGGGAAACGGGCTAGTGTACATGTCGCACAGAGAAAAACTACGAAAACATCCACACAAGCAGTCTGCTCATCTGGAATCGAACTCAGGTCGGAACTACCATTGGTTAACGACTTTAACCCTCGGCTTCTGGTGGGGCGACAAGGTTCTCTAATTAAATACAGACGTATTTAATTCCTTGTTTCTAGCCCAACAACGGCCGAACTCTGGTAGTTCACTCCGAGTTCGAATTCCGCGAACGGTCTGGATGCATGGCAGTTTTCGTGATTTCCTCATGTGTAACGGTTAGTTTGGTTTGTTTGACTACGGAAAAATACACGAGGGTTATCTTCCTAAGGGAAAGCATGGTTTAATGGAGGACCTTCTATGGGAAAGTGGCTTATATGCACGTTAAACATGAGAAACCACCCATGCAGCCAGCCCGTTCATCGAAATTCGAGCCCCGGTTCGAACTATAAGTGTTCAGCAACTTTACCTCCTCGTCGCTGGTTTGCCCTCCCATGTTGTAACGTGTATACGAGACAGTTTTCCTTAGAAAGTCCTCCACTAAGGCCTCCCTCCCATTAGGCAGATAACCTTAGAGTACTTTACCACAATTAAATAAACCAAACCAAGTCAAACCCTGTTCCTGAAAAGATATATTCTAACTTGAGAATCCGCACTAGTTAAGGAAATTCAATTTAAATTCATTTTCAATCAAGTTTCTGTAAGCGGTCTCAGTATTTCACGCATTCTAAATCTATAACGTTAAAGTTTGCAAAGCTCAGACAGTAGGCGTGGAAGGACGAGGCGGTAAAGCAAAAACATCTGAAGCTACTTTTATTTGAAACATCTTTTTTAAATCCTTTTACTGTCCTTCTTTTACCTTCAACTATTTTATTTTTGCTTTTCGGAATATGTGACATGTTTCGAAAAAATAGGAAATGAAATGAAGAAGCAACATAAAATTTAAAATAATTCTTATATTCAAGTACTATTTAAACAAATGTGTCTCTTAATTTCAATTAATAGATATTCTTAACTACATTTTCTTCGAATACTAATACTAAAGTGATGTCATTAATTACCAGTGAGTTCAAAATTCTCTTGAAATGAGAAGATATCAGCATTTAAATTAATGCTAAATATCATTTAAATTCCAAGCCAATGTTAATATCCAGGGAGACGAAAAGCCAAGCATTTTACCATCGAGAATTCTTCAAGTGGGAACCGAATCACAAGGATACCAACTATTCTTGCGATACATCAGCTTCAGCTGACACTCTAATTATGAGGTCGAAAAATTCCTTCGAGGCAATTAGTGGTTAAAGTTTGATTCTAAACTTCGGAAGTCACGAATGGCACCGAATCGTGACTTCCACTGTTGCACACCTAAATGTGATTCTCCCGCGATCTAATTAGCGTGTATTGCCGATGTCCCTGTAGGTTCATTTCCTCTACATAGCTTATTCTTTTAACTGGCATTAATTTCAGAAAAGGAAGCTTGAAATTGTGCTTCATTGAAATAATTTATCACCAGCTCTATTATTACAGTTTTGCAAGTTTAAAGGAAGTCGTATTAGCATTTTGCACGGCAATTCTGCGATTTTACTCTTGTCGTGCATATATATTTTATTACTTCTAAAATGTCTGGGTGCTTGAAATTATTACTATCTTTAATATTATAGTTGCGTTTCAATTAATTAGTGATCTTTAAACGCCAACTTATAGCTTTATATATAATTCAAAACAAACCTTAGACTAAAAATATAATCATAAATAATTAGTCATCAGAACAATAAAATAGTTTAAACGCTTTACTGATGAAACATAAATGTAATAAAAATATAAAACTATATTCAGACATTATTTAAATGAAACTACAAATGAACATCGGTTTGCGCCTATTCAAATTGAACCAAACATCAAAATAACGTCAATTTTAGGATTTTTTAAATTTTACGTCAATTTTATTAAATGTAGGCGTTCTTGAAATGAAAATTATATATTTATTCTTTGGTAACATAAAGTCTCATATTCTTTGATAGCATAAACTCGAAAGCTCTAGAAAGACTGTACAGGAATTATCCTCGGGTTTTCAACAGCAGGCGGACAGAGTTAGGAGAAGGTTGTAAATAGCCCTTTTATTCGATCACAAAGAATAGACAGTCGACTTCACTTGGGTATACATAAGCCAACACTGCTGGCTTAACTTAAGCAACTAATGTTGAATTTAAAATGAAATATAATTAGACTGGCCTAACGGCTCACAGGATAAAGTAAACGCGCAGAAAGGCTCTGGCTCGTGGAAGCCGCCGGAAACAAGCTTTCTGGCTAGAAGTATTCGACGCTACAGAATCAAATTGCTTTCAAAGTAATTCTTTGAAAGTAAAAGCTTTGTAATTCAAAGTAACAACGTGGCTTTCAAGCAGGAATAATACGTTCTAAAATCAACTTGCAACTAGCACTTTTTTCTCTCTGTATCTGAATATACGGGCGCTACCTAATTTACATTCTGGCATGAAAAGCGTGAGGGAAAAGGAGAGAGAAAGGAAAGTAGCTTTGACTAAACATTATATATTAGTTGAAATAAATAATTAAATCCTCATATATTTAATTATACTTTACCTTTCTTGAACTATATCCTTGACTCCTGCTTTTGCTCATTCGTAAGTATAGGTTGTAAGTATAAGTTCGTAAGTATAGCAAAGTCTGTTTTAATTTTTTATGGAAAGGCATTCGAGATTTATCTTTGGATATATTTATGGATGAGGATGACTTATGAGGAAGTTTTTATAAGTGGCTCGAACTCAGTTATACCTAAGGAAAACTTGGAAAACGCCAATGCAGATAGTCTGTCCCCAACCAGGGTCCAATATTTAAGCCACGGACAACTTAGACCAAGAAGCAACCTTGCATTTGGCGTAGATTTAGGCAAAACTCAATCAATTTTGAGGGTAAACAGGTCCCTCTTCATCAGGAGCAAAAAAAGAAGGATTTGTTTGCCTTCGAAATCGATTGAGTTTTGCCTAAATCTATGCCAAATACAAGGTTTTTTCTTTACTAAATTTATGTTTCACTTTGGCGTGTTTATGTTCTGATTTGCAGGTCTTAGGCGTTTACGTATACTCATTTACGAGTTTTCAAGTAGAGAGAAGAGAATGTAGCGTAATGCCTCATAATCGTCTAGCACTGGGAAACAAAATTAGAATTACATTGAAATATAATTTTCATATGTAGTATATGGAAATTGGTACAACTAAAAGGCTAGGAAATTCAATACGATTAAAATTCAACCTATCACAAATTAACAAGTAAAATAAGAGAATGCAGACCTTTCCCTCCCCTTCAAATAAAATACATCTTTTAACTTTCTTTATGTTCCGGATCAAGAAAAATTGCCATTTCAGGCAAAAATGTCAAAGATGTGTCATCATGTAGTTTGGAAAAAAAAGAAACTTTTTGTGTGGCTCCAGCAATGGAAAGACGGGGGGAAATGATAAGGGGAAAGAAACAGGCAGAAATGTGAATGCAGAGAACAAAATGCAATAGATAAAGTGAACAATGCTATAAAATTTGAACTTAACACATGAACGGCTAAGCAGAAGAAAGAGCCGTTGGAATGGAAGACAGCGTTAGGTAAAACGTAGGAAATAAAACACCCAAGTTAAATTCATTTATAGCGAACCCTTAGAAAACAAGGTAATATTTTAGGTAGGCTATGGATATGGCAAAGTACACGAACGATATATGCCTAAGGATGACTTGTACATATGACGAATGATATATGCCTAAGGATGACTTATACATATGACGAATGATATTTAACGCATGAAATCGGATACGAATGATATGTGCCTAAGAGAGGATTAGGCCGTAGTGGTAGACTGTTTAAAAGAAACCTTCTCATAATCACACTACATATGAGGAAATATACAAAAAGCATTCAACTAGTCAAATTGTTTGCCATTTATTGTTCAAACTGTTCGCCAAAACTGAGTCAAACTGCTAGTATTTGCCGGTTTTAAGCACTGGTGGCTCCAGTAAAGCAGAAGATTATATCCAAAATACACTGATAGTCTGATTACACACAAAAAATACTCTGATGAAATACTTGAGAGTGGCAAAGCATACTTGAACTTATAAATGAAGACTTAAGGAAATAAAGCATACTTACGGCGAAGATGGTTTTGTGGGGGATGTTCTAGAGAAACTGACTACATTGTTATCAGTCGGGAAAACCAAGTAAACGCCCATGCAGCCAACCCAAATGATAGGTCAAAACTAGTCGAATTATTGTATGTAGCTTTTTTAAATACACGGTTCCTAATTGGCTCTTGAACGGACTGATTGCTTAACGGGTTTGCGGCATTTTTTCATGTGCAGTCATAATTAGTAAGTAGGATAAACATGCTTAATAAGTATATGAAGAAACTGTGCACTTGCGTACATAAAAGTGAGATTCAATTTTACGCATTTCAATCAAGAAATTGTCAATCAACAAAAGGAAAATAATAAATAAATAACAAGAAATAAGGCAAAATAAATAAATAAATAAAATATAGTATAAAACACATGATATTTAGGTTAAAAAATCTAATTTAAGTAATTTATCATTCATTTACTAATAAACATTCACTGCCGTTTTGCATAGTGAGACTTTTAGCTATCCTACAAAGGTTCGTAGTTATCTGTCGCACTCATCTCCAATATGATCGAAGTCTTAGATTAAAAATAAAAATACGGCCATCGATCAAGCTGGTAAGGAATCTTGAACCACCAGATTTATCTTATATAAAAAAACCGTTTATTAAAAAATTCTTCCGAAATCTTACCGAAATTACAACATTGAATGGACTAGAACAAAATGTTGTACCGTTAATACTAGGGTTGAATTTTCAGTCAAGCTACCATTGAAAATGACATTTAGTAATCCTTAAAAATCTCAAAATGGCTTTAAAATTAATTTAGGATCTTAGTGTTTCTCACACGTGTGATATACTTTGTCTGTACTATAAAAGGCTTTTCAAAACAATGCCCATTTTCCTCTGGGTGGAAAAATAAATAATGCTTCTTATAAAAAATCTGATGTGTAAACTACATGACTTCCTTGTCAGAATATTAAATTATACGCATTTTTTGCTACATTTCATTTAAACGTATTTTCTGGAATTTCATTCGAGATATATTTCTCTTTCAATTAATTCAGTTCTCACTTCGCGATAAGACAAAAATACATAAAGCCTCAAAATATCGTTACTAAAAATCGAAAAGAAAAAAAAACCCGGAAACACTCAATACAGTTAAAACAATGAAAAAACTATTTCTGCAATTAAAATTAGAGTTTCTGCGCAAAAACAAGCAATTTGACCAGCAGGCAAGGAGGCAGATTTTTTTCGGTCCAGAAAACAGAAAAAGTTTGCCTTTGGTCCCATTCAAAGCGAGTTAATTAAAGTTAGAGCGAGTTCGATTTTAAATACATTTCTACGTTTGGGCAGGAGATGCTAGGGAACAAATTGATTAAGAATATTATAATGACATTTATGAGCCTAATTTCTGTAATGTTTCTCTAGTAGATTAAAGGATTAAAGAAAACTGACAAGGGATAAGAGAGCCTTTATGGAAGATTTTCTAAAAGAAACTGGTTTATACCCATGTTAGACGTAGAGAAATCTTATCCTGTAGAGTCCTTTGGATTTTTTTTTTTTTTGAAGCCAGAGACGTGAAAAATGAGCATTCCGATGACGAAACTCGAACCTCGGGCCTCTCGAATACGCGCTGAATGTGCTGACCATTACACCCCAAAAGCATTCTAAGAAGGCGGATGAAATATCTTATAGACTCCTCCTTTTAAAGGCCGACTGGGGTTTAGGGGACCCAATCGCCAAATCCTAGTGGTGGACAATCATCATCCACCATCTTAGTTCGGGAGCCACTGTAGAGACATTAGGTTATATTTTTGAAGCAGGAGTCATGTAAAATGAGCAATGCCGTCGCCGGGACTCGAACCTTGGACCTCTCCAATTCGCGCTGAGTGTGCTGGCCACTACACAACTAAGGCATGCAAAGAAGGTGGCAAAAATACTTTATATGTTCTCTATATAAATTACAATGGCTTTGCTTTCTCTCTGTCTGCCAGAATGCTAATTTTTAGTTCTATACTCAAATGAGGTAGGGAGATATAATATTTAAAGGAAGGCTTTAGATTGCTTAATCAGAGCGTCTTCCGCCTGCGGAAGGCCACGTTACTGGTTGCAATTGTACTGTAATAGGCTGTCTGCGGCGCTGTTTTATTCTTGTCGGTAGTGCTTATCACGAGGTTTGAGCAAACATGCGAGTTATGCATTTCTGTGTAGTCTTTGGCTAACTTAAGATTTGACTTAGTTTTAATTTGAATTCATTATTTTTGTGTTACACCACATACGCTGGCTGATTTGTAAGCACAAGAAGTGCCTTCTGTTAAACTATTTAATTATTTTTAGTTCTGAATAAAGGGGTCTTTTACACTCTTATTAAGTTTGATTTCATCTTAGACACAGCAGTAAGTACTTACCTTCTATTCAAGGATCTGCCACAAGAAACACATAGTTACAGGCACAATTACATTGCATTTATTTAAGCTTTCATTTCTTTCGAAGCGAGAAGAATAACTCTTTACCAAAATGGGAGTTATTCCAAGACTGCAATAATTATGTCGTTGTTAAGTATGTTCGTCTGGAATTGTAGTAGTTATCTACATGCTAGGTGTGCTATAACAGGGTAGCAATAATTGCCTTATTGCTAAGTGGTTCATTTGGTGTACTCCATCACTATTTTTTTGTTAAGTGCATTACTTTCATAGCAGCAATAGCTATTTCTTTGCTATGTAATACGTTATTTTGGGATAGCAATATCTACCTTGTTATTAAGATTATGCCGGGAACACAACACCAATTTTATTACCAAGCGTCTTATAGTGAGAGTGCAATACCTATTTTGTTGCTAGGTGCGTTATTTCGGCACTGTAATAACTATTTGTTTATTAGATGAATTTTTTTCCACTGCACATTCCTTCCTACGATTTTAGACAAACACAGAATAACGATCGAAATCGACACATTAAAAACAGTAATGTTGATTTTGTTATAACACAAAACCCCTGAGTAAAAATTCGTGTGCTACTACAATTAAAATACCTACTATGAAACAAACTTTCAATGTAGATATTAACAAATAATTACTAAATCATTTATTATTGAACTCCAAAATAACAGATGCATCGCATTTTCAAACAGTCATCCCATCTTAATGTGCATCACGTGTGTCTTACAGATTCTCAGAATCTAAGAATGCTATTAAGAACCTATCATGTATATAATTTCATTCTTTCTATATTTATTCCTATTTCCATTAAAAACCTGAAATACGTAGTCTGTTCTAATATATGGTCGTAAGGCGCTGTATCCTTAATAAATGTTCCACCCTATTACCTTGGCCTCGAGAATACAACATACTTAATTAAATTGTCAAAACAATACTTCGAAGTTCGAAATCGCTTCTCTGTGAAAGTATTTCCTTCATAAACATATTTTCCATGTAAGAAATTTCCCCAAAGAAAATCTCTTGCACCGCCCTATTGTATTATTTATTATCTTTTGTTGCGTACTGAGAAATCTGCTTTTCTCTCTGGAGGGTTCTTGGAGTTTAGCATATGCCTTTTTCGTTGACGCGTATCGTATGCCGTCTGCCTCGCTAATTGAACGCCAAAAGAAAGGTTCCGTGTCCTGATAATTATTTAGTAAGGAGGAAGTTTTACCAAATGAATTCTAAATTCATTAAGTGAAAGGATAAGGTGGTGCACATTTAGAACCTTGCAAACACAATTGATTGGGGTGAAATTCGTAAAGCGATGTTCTGTTAAGAGGATTTGTTTGCTACGTATTATAGCTACGCGAACAATTAATTCTACATTTAGCGAATGAAAGATGCGTAGCATCAAAGGTAACCATAAGAGAAAAAAATTATGGCCAACATGAAATTTCCAACAGTTAGCGTATACAGAAAGCATATGATAACCAGTAGTTCTGAAAGTTGAGAGATATGTTTCTTTTTGTGTTTTAGAAATACAGGTTATGGAATTATTAAGTGTGGGGTACATTATATTAAGCAAAAATTTATTTTATTTGATTTTAATTAGTGTTTCGGCTCAAATATCTGTTCCAATAAATGAGGGAAAATAATTAGAAAAAGCAAAAAATACCAGTTCCTTTCACAGAAAAAAATATATTTTAATAGACAAAACTGGGTATTCATTGTAATCAACGAAACTTTTAATATTCTATTAAAAACAAAGAAATATTTTATTTAATGTCTAACAGTTAACTAAATAGGTTTAGGAATGTTACAATCTTTGAGAAATTTCCAATATCTCGCTTTGAGGATATCAGTTTTATTCATTTATGTTAATGGCGGGCACCAGCCATTACTAGAGCCTAAGTATTTTTAATCCAATGTTTCAGTCAATATATACTCAGTGATGCAAATAGAGTAGCCACGTATAAGACTTCTGACCCATACGTTTAAGAAGCCACTTGTCGTAGACTTCAACTGCCCTAAAACATAATATCCATAATAGCTAGATTAAGAACAACTTGTTATAAAGGCATGGAAATTCATCAGGGCAAATCAAGATCATACATCAACTGCAAAAACTGCCCCAAAGTCCAGCTCACACCAAGACATATCTTTGAGTGCTTGGCTTTTCCTCAAATATATTAAAACTCAGAATGGTACCAGTCTTTGACCCATTGTAAAAAATTCTGTATGAACCTCAGGCACCAGAACTAGCAGCCGCAGTTTGCCGGACCTTTGGGGAGGTCTGATCCTGGAACCATGTTTTAAATCATCACTGCTAATCCATGGACACGAGTACTGCAACTAGCCATCTTAGACTAACCAATTATAAATACAGAAGCGGTGGCCATTTTATTATAGTGGCACCTAATAGGCAGTTCATAGTTACCCCCTATGAAGGGATAGACAATTTAACATCCATACCTACTACACCAATTTACATTCCATGCATCCATGCCAATTTATATTCCAATCCGGGCCATTCGGTATAGGTGGATATCAAACTAACAAATGGATAATACTAATAATTGTAGAAAGTTTAATTCTATATTCACATATCGGCGAAATGGTTTGCTTGCAGCTGTTCGTTGTGATTGGTTCATTGTGTTCAGAGAACTACCAGAGAAGGTTATTACCAGAGAATCTTTGAAATTTAGGAATTTTTTCCAGAGCTTCTGCGTTAGTAGATAACGATTCTAAGATAATTAACTGTCTTAGAGTTTGGCAAAAAATATATGATTCTTCCGGTAATGGTAGAATATCCAACCCTTGGTTTTCTTTTATGTTTTTATACTCTTCTTTTAAATCAAATGTACACGTCTTACCAGAACTGTGAATAGGCATTTTTTTCTCCTTAGGCAAAGAGGTAAATGAAGGCCCCTTTATGCAACCATATTAAACGTATTTTTATATGTCCATATTCAACGTAGTTCTCTAAAACCATACGATAAGTCCTATAATATTTTAAAGCATATAATAATTTATAATTTTTAAAAGAAAATGCCAAAAATTATCCTTTTGATAAAACAACAAATAACACTGAATTAATATAAACAGTACTGCAGTTAACATAAAAATTATTGCTTTAATATTCAAGCTTTTTTTAAGCTTAATTTTTCTTGCTTTTAAAAAAATAAAGAAATAAAATCCGCAGTAAATTTATGAAAATCTTTTAGTTATTTAATCTTCACTTTAGAGAGAAAAACACTTTAGAGACACTTTTTAGAGAGAAAATAATGGAATTTGAAGTATATTTTGAGCGGCCAACAGAAAATTTCCCATACATGTTTCATTGTTCTTATTTTAAACTTTTAAAAGCTTCTTTCACTATAACACTAGAATTGGAAACATTAAAAATTATCTTAGCGGAGTTTCTGAGTTCCAATATGATCGAACCGAACTGTATCCTTGAATTTGTTTAAAAATCTGATTTTGCTTTATTGAAATAGGGTAGTTTTCAAAAGTAGATATTTCTGAGAGAATATCTAAAGTATTTATATCCTTTGGATATTTCAGTCTAAGTAGAAGATGCTCTTTTTTAAAATACTTCAATTCAATGACATTAATTTTGCATCAGCTAAAAATAGAAAATCGGAAGCTATTTGCTTTAAGTTTTTATGTATATCCTTTTCAGTTATGAGATTAAAATATCTGTCATTTCTATCATTTCTAAGGTCAAAATGCATTTTGTCTGCCAAATTTATTTCTTTTATCAATTGATTCTTCACAATTTGATTTATTAAACTTTATTGTTCACTTCTCTTTCTATTATATTGATATATTCATCTTTAAAGCATTTCTAACAATTATTTTCTCTTCGTTTTTGTAAAGAAAAAGATATTAATTCTATTAGGTATCTTAGTTTAATTCAGTATGCCGAGTATAAGAGCGCTATTTGTTTAAGGAGAGGGATTCTAATGTCGAGATGATTCTAGGGGAAACTAACTCCTATTTACGTTATATACGAGTGAATGCCAGGAAAACAAGCACCCACCCAAACCATTTGCCGAGATTATAAATGAAATTAATTGTTCTTCAAAGTATTCAATTTTTGCAGCTTTAGAATTTTTCGATTGTAATCCTTTGTTCACTTTTTCTTTTTATTGCAGTAATAAGTTCCAAGAAGACATATGTTAAATTTTAAATTGAGTTACTTAAGGAAGCTATTAGATACTCCATTATAATGAGTTATCATGTGGTGTCTCATACAAATTTGAACTTAGTTTAAAATAATTAGAATACGTTGCAAATTATATAAAATTTATGATAATGATTTTTCTGGTTCACTTTGAATATTTCGTAGTTAACAGTTGATAAGGCATATCTCCCGCCTTCTTAGCATGCCGTGATGTAATGCTTCGTGGTGTAATGGTCAGCACGCTCGGCCCGTATTTGAGAGGTCCGTGGTTAGTCAGGCGAGGGCATTGCTCATTTTTCATCTCTCCTTTTTCGAAATAACCTACAGTTTCTACAAGTTAATGAAGTTTCTGATTTAGTTTGCTGAGGATTAAGAAAGAGCAGGCGAGCGCACAAGAACTCAAGAATATGGCGTCCTTTTTATGCCTTTAAATGGGATATTTCAAAAAGGTGTTTCTCGATGCATTTCAAAATTGAAAGTTAACGAGCAAAATTTATCTTTTAATGCATTCCTAAAGATTCCTATTTCCTCTAATGCATTCCTAATTCATTTCATTTCGTAGCTAATTTGGTGCTCTTTGTTGTTCACCTGAGGCAAGTGTTTCCGTTGCCACACCCTCGTCATGATCTTGGATCTTACACAAGCAGATTACTACACCATTCTGTACTAATCAATAAATAAAGCTGAACTTACAGTTATCTGTCTTATTCACATATTATGATCATTGGGACTAATCAGTGGAAACAAAGTCTGTCCTGAAAGAATTGCGCTCATTTTCTAAGAAATTTATTGAACCGATTCTTACAATTATTCAATAGTCTTCGAAACACATCCCTTCTACACGATTTCTAAACTTTATATGTGTCCTGGAAGTCCGTCACAGGGATGTCATTTAGTAACCTCGTCGTAGCCTCCTTGATGTTCTCCAGGGTACCCTTTTTTAATCTTCGGGAACAAAACGAAGTCGGACGGGGACAAATCAGGACTGTAAGGAGGATGGGGAAGCGTTGAGATGCCGGCAATGAGCATCACTTTGATCTTCGATTTGCTCATTCTTGCCTTTTTTGGGCATGCGGACGACGTCATGTGCCACTCTGCGCTCTGCCTTTTTGTTTATGGGTCGTATTCGTTGTATGATTCTGCGCTTTACTTTCTGTGTAGTAAGTCTTTAGCAAACAAAGCATCACCCAAACTACAAGGAGCTAACTTTAGTCTTTCCTTTCGAGACTCAGAAGTAGCTTTTAACAGTGAGTCATGCCTTAAAACTCCTTAAATCATGATGGAGGTAAAGGAGAATATAACGAAAGTTGACATTTTTGTAATCCTATCGAATGATGCATAGTAATTTTTATATCGAGATTATGCCTAGTAGTCTTTCCATAGTACTGCGTTTCTCGAAACTTTGCTGTGTTTTATAAGGTCTTCCGTAAACCTGAAATATTTCATATACATTCAGAAGCATATACACATGCTTTTTAAAGATCTCTATCTTCACGTTGAGTGGCTTGGATTATTTATTCTCTGTAAAGCGCTCTTGCATTATCTGCCTAGGAATCTATGAAGAAATGCCTTAGGATTATTATGACTTAGAATCTATGAAGAAATGCTTATAAGGATGGCTTGAGAAATGTATCCTGCGTTTACACATGAGAAAAAACGTGAAATTTTTATGTAGTTTATCCATTTTAGAGCCAATGAATGACCAGGTGGCTAAAATACCTGAAGATAGTAAGCAGACCAGTATGTCTTCCAGAAAGAATTATTTCCCTCAGGTAGGTAGCCCTAGTGGATTTTGCTGCAATCAAATAATCAATATAATACATTACACTCTTATAACGAAATCACCCAAAACGCCCGTGCATTTAGATATCGGCAGATCACCCGAAAGTATAGGCCCATTTTCTACTTGATGCTTTCCCCATCCGTGGGTCATTGATTTCAGGAGTTTTAAATGGCATACCAATAATTCTTTTGAAACGACTAAAAATAGCTTTCTAATTTGAATGCATCTTCCTTTTTCTTTGTTTAGCGTCAACGTTTAATTATTGATGCTCTCAGTTTCAGTTCTGTCCTTGGGGGAAACTGCCGCAGTGGGTGAAACGATGTAAAGATCCTCAAGAGAGAAATAATCGCTTCATTTAACTAGTAGGTTACGTTAACACTGTAACATCTTACTTGGCATGGGAGGAGGAAATCCACTCCAACAAAAATTCATACACACAAGCGTTTCAGATGTTCGAGAAAAATAGATTTTGGCCTGTGTCGAGGCGAAAGAGTTAAGTTGAAGTAGCAGTGAAATACCAGTGTGTAATGACTTTGGGCATATGAGCACTGGGTAGCCTTCTACTCCTATCGACAGCTCAGCAGAGACAATTGGCACATTGACAGTTAAGTACTGTTTTTGATTTTTGATTTCCCACTGAAGCCTTCACATGTAAAGGTTTTCGATGCTTCTGGTTTATAAATGTAAACACAATGCAATTTTCTTTCAAACCGTCTGAGAATTTCTCCTGAATTTTGGACTCATATTGATGGCACTCGTATCTTTATTCATTATCAATTACGTACAGACTTATCTGTCTGTGAATGCTGCGACGGGGTCAACATTTTTTACCTCAGACTGTGTTATCGAACGACAATTTGTCGCTCCAAGAGATTTGAAAACTTGGAGTAATAAATATTTCTCAATTCAAAAATTTCGTTTTAAAATAATTATGAAGCAGGCATTACTTTTTTGAAATTTATGCTTGAGATTTTTTTTTTATCTAGAACTACCGATTTTCAAGTATCAGAATTTAATGAAAGGAAATTTTTAATCATTTGAGATTCTTATCTAGTATTTCTCTTAAAAATGCCAATTATATGTAAAGGTTATTGAAGACTTCATTTTATTATTAGTATGCCTTACTTTTATTGCTAATTGTTTTATCCTCAATAATTTTATTTCCAACATATTTGTTCTGAAATAGTACTTTGTTTTTAGTGTTATTAGAGCAATTTTGTTCCCTTTTGTTTCCGAAAATTGTTGAATTTGTTTCCTTGGATTGCAGGCATAGAAGCATAAACAAAATTTCATACTAATTTTATGTTATTCATGTTTAGCCTTTAAACAGTAATTGCAAAATAAATTTTTCAAAGGCTATTTTGTATATGATTATGCAGTTTCTATATATGCATATTTAAAACTTCCTTTCTTTTAAAATTTTGTATATCAGGTATTTTATTAATGAATCATGTGATTATTTGTGGGAATTCATTTAATTTATCAAACAGTTAACTTTTATTTTAAAGCAACTTTCCTTTGATTCTCATTTTCAACCCAAGCTTTCTTGACAGAATGTTAACAAGCTAGCTCTCGTATACTCAAAGGAAGTAAAAAATAGAAGCATATAAGGGAATGTTTTCGAAGGTGAGTTTATTATTATGAGAATTATCCTCAAGTACAACACGGGACACGAGACAAACACGACACGCAGTTTTATGTAATGTTCAGTAACTTATATAACTTTATCGAATATATGCTCTTTCATATGTAACTAAAGCAGCTTATTAAATTATTACTTTTTGGGAATGTGATTATGTTAATATTTAACATTATATAAGATTAAAAAATTTTGCTTTGACAAGAGCAAAATAAAGTCTTTTGAAAAAGAATGTGATAGTATTTGACTGACACCGTAGGCCAACATATTTTTAATAGTAAATAAATAGAAATTGTAAATAATAATAGTAAATAGCAATACTAAATAAAAAGCAAAAATTTATTCTGTGGTAATTAATGTAATTGGGAGCGAAGATAATATTATAAGAATTCATCAGATGTTGAATTTTTTATATATAGAAGTCATGCAGCAACTCATCTATAAGTAATTATTGATTAAAGAGCAGATAAAACTGTTTCTTACAGTAATTTTTCAAAAGGAGAAACAATTTTTTTACAAAGAAAGTTTTTTGACAAAACGTTATTTAATTCCTTTAAAATGTAACATTTCGATATAAATGCTTAACAGACAGACGTTTTTCACGTAGAGATAAAAAAATAAGACAAAACAGCATCGCAAAATAAAACTTCTAATACAACTAATTTGCTTTTATTTTATTACTAATAAGAATCATTAATCATTCAGGGATTAAACTTACAAGGAGTTCTTATTATTTTCTAATTGATATTTTTACCAATAAGTAAGAAGACCGTGCTAATTACGTTATGAACGAAATGTGATGCAGAAAGATTATGTCGGATATAGAAGTTGCAGAGCTACAAAAGAAGTATATCTTATAAAAAAACTATTTTTTTATTACCAAAATTCATAATTAAAAGGCTCATTATTTATTTTACAACAATCCGCTTCTTCATCAGCGCCAAAAATTCTATTTAAAATTCAGTATATTTCTTTAATGAAATAGGTCACATCTGCGGGAAATTAAAATGATAATAAAAAATCGTTAATTATACGCTACTAAAAGTCTTCCAATTATATTCCTGGTTCAGTATATTTCCTTAGTAAATACGCAGTATATTTCTTTAGTGGAATAGGTCACATCTACGGGAAGTTGAATTGATAATAAAACAAATTGTAAAAAAAATCAGTAATTATACGCTACTAAAAGTGTTCCAGTTATATTCCTGGTTCAGTATATTTCTTTAGTGGAATAGGTCACAACTGCGGGAAATTAAAATGCTAATAAAACAAAATCTGTAATTATACGCTACTAAAAGTCTTCTAATTATATTCCTGTTCAGTATATTTCTTGAGTACATACGCAGTATATTTCTTTAGTGGAGAAAATTAAAATGATAATAAAAAAAGAGAAATCATTAATTATACGCTATTAAAACTCTTTCAGTTATATTCCTGGTTCAGTATATTTCTTTAGTATATACGCAATATATTTCTTTAATGGAATAGGTCACATCTACGAGCAGTTAAAATGATAATAAAAAAAATTAAAAAATCAATAATTACATGCTACTGAAAGTCTTGCAATTATATTGCTGCTTCAGTATATTTTTATAATATATATGTAATATATTTCTTTATTGGAGTAGGTCACATCTACGGAAAGTTAAAATGATAATAAAAAAATCGGTAACTATATGCTATTAAAAGGTCTTTCAATTATTCCTGGTTTAGTAAATTTCTTTAGTATATACGCAATATATTTTAGTGCAACAGGTCACATCAACGGGACTTTAAAATGATAATTAAAATAATTTTTAAAAATCAGTAATTATACGCTGCTAAAAGTTTTCAAATTATATTCCTGTTCAGTACATTTCTTGAGTACATACGCAGTATATTTCTTTAGTGGAGGAAATGAAAATGATAATAATAAAAAAAGAGAAATAATTAATTATACGCTATTAAAACTCTTCCAGTTATATTTCTGCTTCAGTATATTTTTTTAGTACATACGCAGTATATTTCTTTAATGAAATAGGTCACATCTACGGGAAGTTAAAATGATAATTAAAAAAATTAAAAAATCGATAATTACACGCTGCTGAAAGTCTTGCAATTATATTCCTGCTTCTATATTTTTTTAGTATATACGCAATATATTTCTTTATTGGAATAGGTCACATCTACGGGACTTTAAAATGATAATTAAAAAAATTAAAAAACCGATAATTACACGCTACTGAAAGTCTTGCAATTATATTCCTGCTTCAGTATATTTTTTTAGTATATACGCAGTATATTTCTTCATTGGAGTAGGTCACATCTACGGGAAGTTAAAATGATAATAAAAGAAAGTCGGTAATTATACGCTGCTAAACATTTTCCAATTATATTCCTGTTCAGTAAAAAAAAATTCATTCCTGGTAAACAGTCATTGAAAATATTTAGAATTTTGAGGACGAAAAAACTTTATTAACGTTATATCCGTAGTAAACAAGCACTTTAGATTACTGTCTTTAAAAAACATTGAGGTAACCTGGACCGGGTAAATGCCTTAATTTCAATGACAGTCTTATAAAGTGTACCTTCTTTGCTATACATACTGTATATGCTATTAAAGTATGAAATATTATATTTTATGAAAGGTTTAGCTCTTTTTTGAAATAGCGAATGAAGTGCACATGAAATAGTCATATTCTCCGTTCCAGGTTACAATCTGCAGACAGAGACTAATTAGGATTAAAGAAGTGCTATGCATAGAAAAACCGCTCCGATCAAGGGTTCAAAAGATGTTCATACAAATAAACAACGTGTGAATAGAAGTAATATTCTATGCAATTCTAAGTGCCCTTTCAGTTATTCTTGTTTATAACAAACGATTTTATTGTGTTTTTATATGTTTAAAAATAAACGTTTGTATCCGATATTACACAATTAAATTGTGTTTTAATTTTCCCATCTAGCTTTCTGTTATTAGTTAGCTTACGAAATAAATGTTATTTCATAAACTAGACAATAGACTCCTTCAGTGAAAGAATCCTCCTATTTCAGAATCATACAACATACATCTCTGAAAAGGAGTAAGTCTCTGCCGAAATAGTTTGTCCATGAACTGGCAAATATTTTTTCTCTGATTTCTATCATGGTCTCTTCTGATTATGAATCAAGGTTTGTAGTTGTTCTAGCTGAAGATATACAATCTGGAAGCCATAATCCAAAATCGTTTCCTTATGTGTTGGTATCGAGTAATTTATGTTGTATTCAAATTTGATTAAAATTAAGCACATTTAGTATCTTAGATAAATAAATGTTATCAAATAGACGTAGGTATAAAGCAAAAGTAGGCTCATAGTCTGTGTTGTTGCTAAAATGTATATGCACTGTTTTGAAATCAAATTTAAAAAAATCTCATGTGTTCACCCCTTTACTTCCTTGTACGGAATATTAAATTATACGCATTTTTCTGCATTTCATTTAAACTTATTGGATTCAATTAAATCTACTTCGTCAATAGCACATAAACCACAACTGAATAAATGCACTCTTTAAAATTGACTATATTTGTTTACCACAGTGACACTCTGGCGCTAGGTTCACTTAACAGAGTCACATCTCATTCATTTTATAACTCAGAATATTATATCATTTGAAGAATTATCTAATCGTTGCCACATGTTCTATTCAAATACTATAATAAATCTAAAATGTTGTACAAAAGAAATTAAACAAAAAAAAAACAGTTTTCACAGACGATTCAGTATTGCTTAGTCAATTAATTCAGTTCTCACTTCGCGACAAGGCAAAAATACATAAAAACTAAAAATACCCGTATTAAAAATTACAAAGCAAATTTTAGACACTTATTTCCCCGAATAACTTCCAGAATGGATTAAGCATGATTTAATTCGCAGTAACAAAAGAAGGCGTTATCTTTGTTGTTGAGAACTTTAGTTTCTCTAGCTTGGCAACAAATTCACTACTCTACTAAGTTTCAAATGTAAACAAATATGGCTGCTATGGTAAAAATAATTAGGCATAGCTGCACTGAAACAACTTTTAAATTGTTGATAATTCTACAAATATTGCATGTAGATTTACTAAAGGCAAAAAACCCTTAACCGGAAGATAAGAACAACAAAATTCAATCATTTTGAAAACAAAAAATGCGAATTTACCATCATATAAGAATACAAAAAGTGAGCTCAATGAGACGAGTAAAAATGTAGGTATATATATATATATATATATACTTTTGGTGCGACCGATTACTACCAAAAAGGGAGGTGCACAAATATATATTATAGCAGTCCTATATACAAAATTTCAACGTTCTGAAGCTACTCGTTTTTGAGTTATGAGAGATACATACATACCTACTTACGTACAAACACCATGAAAAAGTCTCTTCTGAATCCATTTTAAATGAGGTTTTTAATTCGTTTGGGGAAATAAGAGTCTTTATTCTGTTCTTACTTACAGATGCTATGCCAAAACATCGTTAAGTTGCATTCGATAGGAGTTAAAATGGATATGTTCGTTGAAATATGGTACTCGAAATTTTTAGTGATCACAATACTTCCTTTAGTTCGTACAAAGGAGGTAAAAATAAATTTCTTATAACGTCTTTTTCTCGTTCTTATTTTATTTAATTTTTTGTGCTTGTTATGATGGATATACTTTGGCTTCTACGACGACAAGAAGATGCTTATAAATAACTTAAATAATAATAATAAATTACTTAATAATAACGAATGGTTTCAATGTTTTATTCAGTTCACGTTCGTGTAATATTCTTATTCAGTGAATATATGTGTCATACATTATAAATAAAGCTTTAATATAATACTCAAAAGTGTTTGTTTCACCGATCTGCTTTTGGGAAAACTGTCACAACGTTGGACATGAATTACAATTTCTGGTTTAAGTTACTTTAATATGGCAAAGCGCATAAAGGCTATCTGCTTACTGGGAAGGACCACTTTGTGGAGGACTTTTAAAAGGAACTGTATTGCACTTACGTTACACATAGGAAAAATCGTGAAAACTAAACACTGAGCAGGCCATTTCACCTGGATTCTCACCCGGGACGAACTATTAGGTTTCAATGGTATTAAAAACAAGGCCACCAAAGTGAGGACCATAATTTATACTTTCTATTTTTTGATTCTCCACAGTCATTCATGCTCATAAACTTGACTATTTAAGGAGCTTTGTTACATAGCGTATTCTGAAATGCATTGAATGCAGTAGTTATTTTATTATTAATCAAAATGTTAGATAAGATGGCTCTTACCACAGACTGGTAATTCTTCCACAAACACTACAGCAAGAATCAAGTAATTATTCCTTCTTCTCGTCAGCATTAATAGTTGCAGATTTTGATTCTGAGTTGTTTAAACTTTCTAGATAATTTTACTTCTGGTAATAAATTTGATAGTTCAGTCAGTAAGTATCATACATTAGATATGTATATTTATAAACTTTACAGATAGTCCCACCAGAGATATTTATCATATATCGATCAAGCTTGGAAAATTTTTAAGTCTTCCATTAAGGAATCTTACGTAAGAAAAAGAAAATAATAAAAAAATCTTTCCATCATTAATCATTGTTAGTTCGTTCTTTCATTTGAGCCATTTTAATTTCCTTCTCTTGAAACAATAAAATAAACTTTTTGATCTGGTAAGTTGGAGTTTCCTAAAGTCTCCTGTCATTTATCAAAATCTGTCACTTTTAATTAAATATTCTAATTCTTGCTTTCAATATCTGGCAGGTTTTATATACTCAATATAGTTTCAGCTTAAGAAGAGCCTCAGTTGTCTTTTTCTGTATTGTAGAGTTACAATAAATCCCCATTCGCAGATTAATATTTGCTTAAAAATATCTATTTTATCTCCGAAATAAACTGAATGCAATTTCTGTGGAAATCGTCTGGCCAAATAGAGATGGAATGTTGCCCATTAATTACGTTGGAGATTGTATATATTGCCCATGAATGTTGCCCATGAATGCTGAAAATTCGATAAACATTAGTTTCAAATTTCTGAAGATCTTTTATGAAAACAATTAAAAAAATTTAGACCAGAACGTATTATCTTTATTGATAGAAAGCAATGATAAATTACCTCTTATCCAAGGAATTGTGTAAAATTGTCAGTTTTATATGTTTCTGAATGAAATTTTCCCGATCAACTTCAATATACCAAAATATTTTCATTTAAATATGATGCATATCGTAATATGGATACCATAATCAAAACTAAATTCAGTTGACTTCTTGATTTGTTTAAGAGAAAATGAAAATTTTGCTCTCGTTAGCCTCGGTCACGTATATAATGCAGGTGTTGTAAATGAGATTATATATTTATAACAAAGATGATACTTGTAAACTGTTCGTTGCAATTGAAATTGTACGCGGAATGTGATTGATATATGTGTGGTATACGTATATCAATGAATCAGTGCTACTAAATGCTTCCAGAGTGTATTAACACGCAGCTATAATATTTCACTACCTTAGAGACATGTTTATGTTTACATTTTAAGGGGAAGTTCAGGTGGAAACTTCTATAGAAGTAAGTATCATAAATGTGAGGATTTATTTTAGTATTTAGTGATAAGACCTTGTACCTTATTTCTATAAAGTGCTTTGTTCTTGAGAGTAAGAAAGTGTACTATTTTGAAAGCCATTTTAATTCAGATTCTTTAGTAACAAATTTGTAACAAAATGTAATTAAATAGACATTTTTCTAACACACAAATTTCGAAATTCCTTACCCTACTAGCGAGCTGAGACAAAAGCGAAATTTATCAGCTCTGTGTACTACAGAAAAGAAAATGTATAAAAACATTTTAATAAGAATGAAATCAGTTCATTCTTTCCAAGCAACAACAAATTTGTAAATAATATTTTTGTTGCCAAACCACAAAACAAAATCTTTTGACACTTCAGGTGTGTGCATGACGTCATGATTTAAATGTAATGTAATATAACAACTTTTTCTCAATATCAATAAAAGAATTAAGGTGGCAAAAATATATCATATCAATTATCCTAACCCGAAACAAGAAAAATTGCCAAAACCTGCTATTTATTTAAAATGCTAACATTAACGAGACATTTTCCACGTACAATGACGTCACACGTAATTGTGTGCTATCTTCAATGGTCAGAATACGACTACGATTTTTATCTCCAGCGAGCGAGACTGTTGCCAATCGGAAAAGTGAGTGCGAAAATTAGCGATTTTAGAGTTTTTAATTAACATCTTGGCTGATTAAAATTGCACGAAGATTAGAAAGGTCAAAATGGATTTCCATGAACTTTTTGTAATCCTGTTGAAACTCGACTCGCTGGACGAGTTGAGTTTCCGTAAGAGACGTTGTCACAAATAAGCAAGCAAATAAACAGACAAACGTGCACAGATTTTAAAGTATAGATTTTTCAGTCAAATCGAATCGAATATTCATGATGAACTTTTACAATACTTCGTAGATTGTATATATTTCTTTTTTTTTAATTTACAATTATTTAACTTCTTCATACAATATTTTTTAAACAAATGGCAATATATATTTTTGATTGACTTCTTTTCACAATATTTTGCGCTCGAAACTAATATCAGAACAAACACCGCAGCTTTTAAAATTAAGCTTGTTTTTTGAGCTGTGTTTTAGTCTTATTCGTTAGCAAAGATTTAATTTTAAAAAACCGCCAGAGTAGATGCAATTATTTATATAATGGCGAAATATCTTCCAGGTACTAAACTATAATATAAAGCTCGAAGAATGCAGGATTTTAACTTTTTCTCAGTATTGAAATAAAAATTACATTGAGTAAACTCCAGATTTTATTTCGCGATATTCTCCTATGCCTGTACTTTTTCACAGCGGTTAAAACTGAATGTAAAATATAAAAGATTCCAACCTTATCTAGAGGACACTGAAATGCAGTAAAAATATTTCTAATTTCAAGGAAGAAAAGCGCAGGGGAATGCATTTCAATACTATTTTAACTTTCTTATAAATGTTTTAAATACTTCAATGTATACGTATCAATTTATTTTATGAAATATATAAACGTTTAATAAGGAAGATGTATCCTTAACCAGAATAAAAAAATAACGCAAATGTAGAAAACTATGCAAAATTCTTAACAGAAATAAGAAATTATAATTAATTCAATGAAAGTAAAATTGTCTGGGCTTCTATAATTAAAAGCAGAAATGAAATTTCAAAACATTAATTAATTTCCAGAAATGTAAAATAAATGTTAGTCACAGTCAGTGCAAACAACCACGAATTTTCTTGCTCGCAAAATTAATATCTTTATCATTTATAATGATTTATAAAAACTTATAAAATCATATAATTAATATCCTTTTCTACATTCAAAACCCACGGAATGTAAATGCAATTAAAATTGTATTAACATATATGAAGAAAACGTAATTCAGTTTTACGGTGCAGATGTCATATTTAATTTTGAATAATTTGCTTTTTTCGACATTTATTTAATTTTTATTATGCTACATAATTATGATACTTATTTTTTAACTTCCGCAATTTTCCAATTATACATTTTAAACACAATTTTTCACGCTTTTTACAGATTTAATAAAAGAAAATTTCGAACATTTTATTTCTGAAAGTTTTAAGCAAGTTTGTTATTCACACCCGCAAGAAACAATTTAAAAGCAGTTTTTTTCCTCTTTGAGATAAGAAGGCGGAAAATGAACTCTTCTTTTCTTATTTCTGAAAATATGTTCGCAAAAGAAAAATCTTAGGCGCAGTTTTTTAATGTCAACACAGCTGAAGTGCAGCTCCTCTTTCTTGGAGGGTGAAAATATACCCAAGAACACAAATCCATCGCTCTCTTGCATTTCTTTTCTCCCTTTTCCTTGGAGCGTCGAATCGAAGGGCTTTTGCCAGTCTTGCGACAGAAAGATTCCAATCAGTATTTCCTTGACTATGTTTATAAAAAAATCCTTTTAAAGGTCAGAGTATGCTTTAAAGACAAGCAAATTTATTGTTGTATTCTGTATGGATTTTTCTTGCAGATATAAAAACACTACAGGTCTTTGTATTTTAAAAATATTATCTATTACCATAAATAAAAGTCTGATGTGCACACAACATAACTTTCTTGTACGGAATATTAAATTATACGCATTTGTTCTTGCATTCCAGTTAAACTTATTGGATTGAATTGAATCTACTTGTCGATAGCGCATAAACCACAATAGAATAAATGCACTCTTTAAAATTGCTTATAAATGTTTACCACAGTGACACTCTGGCGCTAGGTTCACTTAACAGAGTTACATCTCATTCATTTTATAACTCAGAATGCACAAAAATTATATCGTCTGAAGAATTATCTAATCGTTACCACATGTTCAATACAAATACTATAATAAATCTAAAACGATGTACAAAAGAAATTAAACAAACAAACAAACAAAAAAGAAGCAGTTTTTCACAGCCGATACAGTATTTCTCATTTAATTAATTCAGTTAAAACTTTGCGGCAAGGCAAAAATACATAAATACTCGAAATACATTAAAAATTACGAAGTAAATCTTAAACACTCATTTCCTCGAATAAATTTCAGAATTGATTAAGCATGATTTAATTCACAATAATAAAAGACTGCATTACCTTTGTTGTTGCGAATCTTAGTTTCTCTAGATTGGCAACAGGTCCAATATTCTGCTAAGTTTCAAATGTAAACGAATATTACTGCTATGGTAAAATAATTAGGCTTAGTTGCACTTAAACAACTTTTGAATTGTTGATTTGCTCTAGAAATACTGTACGCAAATTTACTAAAGGCATAAAAACCTTAACCGGAGCATCAGAGCAACATAACTCAACCATTTAACAATTTTTAAAGCAAAAGATGAGCAATTTACCAACGTACAAGTATAAAAAAATTGAGCTCACCGAGCAGAGCAACGAAATGGATATATGTATATATATATATATATATATATATATATATATATACTCTTTTAAAATATATATATATATATATATATGCACTTTTGGTGCGGCCGATTGCAACCAAAACGGGCGGTGCACATCTATATGTTCTAGCAATCCTACAAATTTCAACCTTCTGAGGCTACTCGTTTTTGAATTGTGCGAGATACAAACATACATACGTACGTACGTATAGACACCATAAAAAAATCCCTTCTGAACCCATTTAAAATCTGTTTTATAATTCGTTTGGGGAAATAGAGTCCTTTATTCTGTGCTTACGTACAGATGTCAGGGAAAAACATCGTTACTGTTCGATAACGGTCAAAATAGATATTTTCGTTGGAATATGGTACCCGGAAGTTTTTGTGATGACACTACTTCCCGTACAAGGAAGTAAAAATTATAATTTATTAAGAAGACACCATTAATATCGTTATTTGAGCTAGACTGCTCATTTTTGGATATTAGTAATCCTTTTGAGTATCAATAAGCACTTTCAAAATTTACGTTAGGATTAAAAATGAAAAGATTATCATACCTTCCTTTAATATCTGCAAATTTCATCCATGAAATTGAATGAAAATTTCCGAACATGAATATTACACAGCTCTCAGTTCTTAGTTAAGAAATTTGCAATTATTTTTCCCACCGGAAGAGTGTGATAACTACTGAAGAGCAGGTGTAGTTCAACCCAGGCTCACATTCTGATGATTGCACCGGTTTTCTGCCATTCTTGTTTGATGGAAGAGGGACATTTTCCAGTGTGATAATACCCGTCCTCATTTCACTGTTATCACCAAACATACTCTGCAGAGCATCGACACGTTGCCCTGTCGCGCTAGATGATCCGATCCACCTGAACCTTTTCCTTTCGAGCAAGTATGGGACATGATGGGCTGACAGATCGAGCGTCACTCACAAGCAGCACAGACCGTTGCTGATTTGACTAAGGAATTATAACAGGTAGGGAACTTCACTCTACAAAATGATATACGGCACACAATGCGACACAATGCTTGTATTCAACATTGTGACAACTACAACGATTATTTATGTACCACCATTTCACATTTGATCTTCCCGAACATACTTTAACCTGTGATCTTGAAACAAGAATCAAATAAATATATTATAAGGTATTTCTCCTGCCTTCTTCGCATGCCTTCATGGTCTAGTGGTCAGCACCCTCGACGCGTAACCGAGAGGTCCGTGGTTCGATTCCCGGCGAAAGCGTTGCTCATTTGTCATCTCTCTTCCTTCGAATTAACCTAATGTCTCTACACTGGCGCCCGAACTAGAAAGGGGGTGGATGATAATTCACCACCGGAATTTGACGATTGAGTCCCCAAAACCCCCGTCGCTCTTTAAAAGGGGGAGTATATAAGGTATTTCTCCCACCTTCTCGGCATGCCTTCGTGGTGTAATGGTCAGCACGCTCAATACGTTACCAAAAGGTCCGTAATTCGATTCCCGGCGAAGGCGGTGCTCATTTTTCATCTCTCTTGTTTCGAATTAACTTAATGTCTCTATAATATTACCTAGACAAATGCTTTGCCTACATTTCATTCGTCTAAAGTAAATTTTCC
>KK118554.1:282368-353394 GCA_000611955.2 Stegodyphus mimosarum
TTTTAATTTGGCATTTGCATTGAGTACAGTTTCTAGCCTAAAAGAGCTATTGATCTCAAAACACGATTTTATATTGAATCACTATAAATGTCGTCCACTGTAAGTGAGTTTTTTCCCTTTTCTTTTAAATATGTTGCCATTCGAGAAATCCAAAATATTTTTCTTTCAAATATAATCTCTTCTGTTATTGAAAATTAAACCTATCTATTTGATAACAATAGATAATGTTTTTAAGAACATCATTTTTTTTACTTTTTGATCTGACGGATTTAAATAAAAACGCATTTAATTTGTGATACATTTGTAAAAAATAATTTGATAAATAAAATTCAATAAGTAAAATTAAATTTTAAAAAGATCAAATATATTTACAGAATTATGCTACATGTTTTTCACTTTTCACATATACAGAAAACATATAACGCTTGCATGTAAGTGTATATTAATCTAGTACCCTGTAAAATCTTTAGATATTTTACTTGGATCATGCCTTAAAAATCTCTATTGATAAACCGCATTAAATTTTAAAATAGCCTTTTTACGAGAAAGTTAAAATATGAACACTTTCAAATGTTTTTTAATCAATTAAACAATTTTCCTACAAACATTTATGTATGATCAAATTTGCATCAGAAGCTCTGCATACAACTGGATGCTATATGCTTTATGAATCAATAAAATACAATTTTTTTCTGAATGAGTAAAAAAATTGCAATTTTTAATTATGAAGTTGGGTTTTTTATTAAAATTACTTCTTGCTTGAATTTTGGGACACCTTTTACATATACATTAAGATTATGTATATAATATATTATAATCTATTTTAAATAGTACTACATGGCGGTTTAGATGGTTAGTGGTTAGGGGAGCCTACTGCAGTACCGAAGGGCCCGGGTTCGAATCCCCGAGAAGGTTATGGGTATCTGTAAATGTATTATGTCTTTGCAGCATAGGGGCACTGTAAATGTATGGTCAGCCGAAAGTCCTCTTGTATGGTTTGGTGGAAGGGGAGAGGGGTGGTCCATCCTCGGTCCATCCCTCCGTGGTGCTCTCCCTCAAAATTGGAGTGAAAGTAGAAGTCCAACCTCCTTGAGAATTTTGCAACCATTCTTCCCCGAATTTCATAGACAAGACAACAACTTAAACAACAACAGTAGCGTTACATAGTCGCAGAGCTATCTGTTTTGTAAAGATATATGATTTAAATTGCTACGTATCTGCATAAACTATATTAAAATGTATAAATTTCTCTTGAAAGGAAATAAATTATTTTATTTTATCAAAGAAGCTTGAAACGTAAGTCGTTTCAATCTGTAAGTGTAACAAAGTTTAAAAGAATCGATGGAAAGAAGCAAAGGAATTGAAATAAATCTTTCATGCAATGCCTTCATTTCTTTCTCACCGCAGACATTAATCTTTATTACGCATTTAATGTACTGAATGCGGAGAGAATTAATGGCACCCATATAGTACTGAGATTCGCTCAAACAGTACCATAAAATGGATCCATTAATCTACCTCCAGAAATATATACTCGGGTATTCTGTCAATGACTAAAACGGAAAAAAGCTCTAAATATAATTCCGAATTTGAATAAAATTTCTGGATTTATTATAGGTGGAATTTCTTGAAGTTATTAAATAATCGGAATCACATTTTATTATTAGATACAAAGAAAAATTTCTGTCTAAACTAATTTTCTCAAATTGTTGTTTACATTTTAAACATTAAATATTATAGTTTGCAAATGACTCATGAATTATTTAAGTAGAATTGTTGTTTGACTCTCTTGAATAAATTATATCCCAATACACTATCTATTAATTTACCATTTTTAATATTGTCCTGAAAGGGGAATAGTTTTCATTATCATTTGTTCAACGTAGATTCTGCGATATCCAAAATTCTTCTTCTAGATTCTCTGCACTTTGTAAGTTTTGAAGGAAGTACACGGTTGAAAAATGAAACTAGCTCAACGATGATATTCAGGTTTCCTCTTAATCCAAATCGATATTATTGTGTGCGTACTGGTTCGTAATAGATTAAATGCACACCGGTCCGATAATAGGCTAATAAAATTCATTTTTATGAAATGTTACACTTCAAAGTTCTGGAATTTTCCACAAAATATTCGTACAGGTGTTCACAGAATACAGTCAGTAGTTACACTTCAATCTACTAAGAACGTTAAACACAACGTAATGCAAAGCGCACCTAAACAGAAAGCTAACCACGAGATTCTCAGTTCACGCTGAACTAACAACTCGCACGAACAAATGAGAGCAGACACTTTTTCCAGTCTTATATAGTTTTCAAACGGCCGCCGATATATTTCTATTACTTTCTGCTTCTTGAAATTGCTGAAAAGCAATATGAGATTCGAATTACGATTGCAGCTAATACAGCGATCAATTACATTTGTTCAATTACAATAATTATAGGAATCAGACCAAAATGTCGGCAAATGGTCGCCAAGTTTGGCAAAAAATAAGGCTCCCGAACTGTTGTCAGCTTGGCGATATCTCTCCAAATTACCGAGATAACAATTTACTCACTGTTAAAGAGACTTGCCCCTGTATTCTTACTTTTCCGGTATAGCTTGTCCTTTTTAGATTTTTCATGTTACATTACGCAGTAAAATACAACAATTTCATAAATGATTGTACTAAAATCATGTATCTAGGAACAAAATTCGCGCCATAGGTTTGCCATTGTTATTCTAAAGCTTTCAATTTGCGGCCAAAATATTAGTTTCTCCTTTTTAATTGTACTTAATGAATCACTCAAACATAACATAGTGAAATAAGGAAAGATATAAATTTACAGATTGTGGGCAACACTAGTTGGACCAATCTGTTTTGATTTAGAGAAGAAGTATATTCGGGAAGGGGGCGAGGGAAAGGCTGAACTGTTAAAAATATTTAGAAACGCATTTTCTGCAAATATCTTACCCTTATTATGTAGCATGTAAATAATAAGTCAAAAATTATTATAATACCTCTGCATTCATGTAAAACTTTCTTCTGTATTATACCTAAATTAAGCACTGGTATAAAATCAGCGTATTCTTAAGTTTTATCACAGATCCTTTCTCGACAAACTGGCGATGGAATAAAAATCCGAAATCGAATTTTCTTACTGGCTGTTCTGAAGATTAAAAAGAATTTTATTTTCAACGTAATAGTAGATAAAAAAGTTTTGTTTCGACTCTCTGGTAGATTAAAGGATTTTGTTGTCGATACAAATGAAAACAATCTGGAATAGTAAAAGATAAAAAGGAACTTGATCGAAGTAATAAAAGTACACTAAAAAAAGGGGGGGACATTTTTATATCTCTCGTTCTACTGGGCCAATTGACAAATTCAAATTCCGTTTTTATGACTCGAAAGCGCGACTTAGGATATATATTAGATTTATATATAGCATTGCTCTAATATAAGTATTTTGATCCAAAATCGGACTTTTTCTGAAATAGCATATCAAACTGTTTCCATATTTCCATTCTACGGTTGAAATTATGCCTACATATTAAATTTTGTAATTTCTGGTGAGAAATTTAAAAATTTATCTTGGCGCAGTTTTTCAGTTTGCGTCAAAAATGATTCACGAAGGGAACTTCTTAATTTATAGCAACCTATTTCCCTTTTTTTCATTGCACATGATCCTTCGTACTTTCAAATTATTTTAACAGGGTACGTAAACCACATTTGGCATTACTATCGCTTATAACACATACGCCAAATTTCAAAACGAGTCAGTATTTAAATTGATGTACATCTGAGAAAATTTTGAATAAAAAACACTAATGTTTTGCGGGTTTGCCTAGAAATGCATATACTTTAAGATGATGTTAAAAATTTTATAGGTTATAACAGAACTATATTTTTTGAAAAATGTATTAAAAATATATAAAAATAAAATTTTGAAACTAATTCATAAAAGTATGCGAATTATATTTGTATAAAGCCAAATTTAGAATTCTGGAAGAAGGAATCAAGTAAGTTTAATAAAAAAAGAAATATTAATAAATATGCACAAAATTCAATTAACAGTTGAGGAGCTAAAATTTTGAGAGCTAATTTTTTAAAAACTACTCTTGCTATTTTTACAAATCTTCGCAGTTTGGCATAATCTGAGTCGCAGAATCGAAATATGGAAAAAATCTGTCATGTCATTTCAGAAAAAGTCCGATTTTGTGTCAAAATACCTATATTTGAATTTAGTCAGTCGGCTCAGTAGATCAAAAAAATATAGAACTGTCCTTTTTTTCTTTTTCTTTCCTTTTTTTTGCGTAGTATACAACATCATTTAATGTGTTCAGTTTGTTATTATAAAATCTTAATAGTTTGAACTTCCTACTTCTGAAACCTGATTCGCACAAACATTTCAAGCGAAATATTGCTGCAGAAGCTAAGGTCAAATAGGGACGAAAGGAAAATATAAAATACTGCCTTTGCAGAATTCAAGAAAATCTTTATTGCAAGCTTCCTGTGAAGCAAATCAGTGGAATAAATGCGCAAATGTGGCTTGAAAAATTAAATTCTTTCTTCTTAAATGGGAAAGTGTTTTACATAGCGTAAATTTACGAATCTACAGTTGACTTTACCTTTTTAAACAGCTTATTTTTACACATCAGATTTTCTCTTTATTCTCTATCTTTAATTTTGGGGGTTCTGGCTGGTCTATAAGGCTATTTTCTGCCTCTTTTTAGCATGGCTTCGTGATGTAACGGTAGAAAACTCGTCTCGTATTGGAGAGTTCAGGTTCGAATCTCGGCGAGGGCACTGCTCATTTTTCACGTTTCCTGCTTCGGAATAACCGTGGCGCCTGAACTAAAAAGGTGGTGGTTGATGATTCTTCACCACCAGGATAAAACGACTAGTGTCTCCTAATCACCAGTTACCCTTTAAAAGGGGGAGATATAAGGTATTTTCTCCCTCCTTTCTGCATGTTTTTGTGGTGTAACGGTAGTACACTCGGCGTGTATTCAAGAGGTCGAGGTTCGAGTTCCGGTGAGAGCACTGCACATTTTTCACGTTTCCTGCTTCAAAATTACCTAATGACTCTATAGGTCTATCATAACTGTTTACTAAACTTGTTTCATGTATTAAATTATAATCTAATCACTCAGATCACGAAACACGTTTTTCCTGCTTTTTTAATTTTTAGCAATTTTAGCAAAAATCTATTTTTTCAACTTTTTGAAGTTTTAATTGCAAAATTTTTGAAGTTTTAAACTATGAATTGAAACTAAAAATTATACTAAGTTGATTCCGTTTTTAAATTATTATTAGTTAGATTAAAATTAGGGAAATAAAACTAGTGATACGTTTTTAAATTAAAAATATTCTATCATTTCTTGTTTCCTCCACTACTGATATCTTCAGGAAGCATAACGAGATTTTTATACGAACTTATAAATCATAATAAAAGTGCAAAATTTAGCTGAAATTGAATATACTTATTAGTTATATATAAAAGGCACTAAAAAGTATTTTAAATAACAATTGCGAAATGCAACAGGAAAGGCATAACATGGTTCTGTTTAACAAGAGATCCATAGAGAAGTCTGCAAATGTTCTTTTAGATGAAAAAGTGAAGGACTTAAAGAACATAAGCACCATTGAAGAATGTGCATAACTAAGAATGCACATAATATTAAGCTGTTTTATTAATAATTTACAGAAGTGAGGGGAGAAAAAAATCTAGAAAGACTCCGGATTTGATATTTCATTTTCATTATTATTTGTTTACTCTTTTTTTTTCATCAGTAAAAAATCATACATAAAGAAAAGAACAACAGCGTAAACAAATAAATCTCGAAAAAATGTATTATGCAAGAACATTTTCTCTCGTTCTCATTTTCTGCTGGGAATTTTTTCAAGATCAACCGGCAGAACAGAATAATAAACGGAGCCTCAGGGTACGAAACAAAAATATCCATATCTATAATCTTGAAAATCAAATCTGAAATGGCATAAGTCACAAAAAGGACCGCAGATGACTGCTTTCCTAAGACGATAGCGTTTAAAAATTTAAATATTCTGTGGGAAAGAGGAAATAGAACTCTGAAGAATACTTACTTTATTTAACTCTCAAGAGAAAATAAATGTTAAAACATACAAATATAATTTTAAAAAATAACAACTTACCCAAAGTGTAATACTACTTTGAGTTTAAAGTTTCACTAAGGCATGAATAAACGCGTCATAAACTTCATAACTGAATTAAATTGTCGTAAAGGAGTCGAATATTTTTTAGGATTATTGAAGCTAAAGCTAAATTAGAGTTTTTTTGTGTAAGCTGATCAATAACCGAAACAGAAAAAAAAATCTTTGTAGATTATATTAGTTATCAGCTCATTATTAAGAATAGTAGATACAGGTGAAAATTGATTAACTGAAATTAAAGTAATTTATTTATGTAGTATATTAATGGACCATCTTATAACAACTCCACATAATAAATCAAGTAATAGTTATAAAAATGGAATTTTGCAAATACTGCGTATTTTAGATGTTTGTCTAGAGTAATATTTGCATATCTGCAATGAAGCGTATTTCCTAAATTAAAAAAATATATTTAATGAATTTAAATTCCTAATAACAATGGAACGTTATTAACCCTTTGAGGAGCGGTATATAAAATAATTTAAATTACAGTAAAATTGCGCATGAATTGTAACTTATGGACCCTAAGAACACAAACTTGAGACTTCAAAAAATTTAGAGCGAAATCCTGAATTTTGAGACCTGTACATTTTACATACCGGTTTTTATACCGGTGCCCCTCTAGGACATTTTTTTTTCTCGTAGGTAGCTGATATTTGTTAATTTTTGATTTTTAATCTACTTTTGCGTACTCTTGCGTACTTTTGATGTGTATCTATAGAGATGGGTGCTTGAATATAGTTATGCAAGTCTGAAGTCAAAAACATCTTAAATTTCATCAAAAATATAAAATTTTGGAAATAAAATTTATGTCCTTGGGCACTTTCATGATGCCATCCAGGTGAACATATTGATGTAAAGTAGGAGTAAAAAGCTTTCGAAAGTGATTTAACTCCAATAATATTATTTTATCAAAAAAATTAGCAAATACGCTGCATGCGTAAACCGTATCATGCTGTAATTGAACTATTACAATGTTATAAGGAGAGGTAACTCAGGCAAAAAATTTTTTTAAAATGCAAAATGAAGCAATATGACTCAGCTGAAAAACTGTGTTGCATTTTTGAAGTTATTACATTTTATACTTTAGATAATATATAAAAAGGCAAGCTTCATCAAAACTGAGGGGGTAAAAACCCTCAAACATTTGCTCCCTTTTTGTTCTTTCCTAAAGTAAATGTTTTGCATCTAAAACTGGCCTTAGAAATATTTTCCCTTCTTTCACCAACTGTGAATACTTATTTCGAAATCCACGTACTTGTATCCTAACCCATAGAGAAAATTTCTCTTGTGTTCCATAGTTTTTCGTCTGAAATTAACCTGAAATTAACAAAGACGATACCTTAAAGCATAAAAGCATGCTTTCAAATCAGCAGGTTTTCCATTCCACTAAGAGTTGAACCTAAAGTGCATTTCTATTTCCCATGTTCGTAAGTGAGCTTTCCTTTTATGTGATCTTATTACAGCCTCTTTGTGAAGATCGTGTGACCCCCCCATGACAAATTAGCTGTCGATCACCTCTTATCATTTTCGAAGCTTTCTAGGATTTTGAAAAATACGAAGCGACGGGTGTTTTTCGGGGCGAACATGCCACATTTAACCCTTACAATTGTGTAACGTTTAGACTGCAGAAGTCAATTTTGAAATCGACGAGTCTTTATCCGGGGAAAGAATGAAGTGGTGAAATTTAAATTTTAGCTAAATGGAGTAAGCAAAGAATAAAAAGAAACTAAAATATTTTTACTCATTTTTAGCACCGAATCAGTAAACTCCACATCCCCCATGAACATAATATTGAATCATAAACAACTTGTAAATTAATCATAGACAAATTATCACATCACAAGCAATTATAGTATTAAGAATTTCCACTAGACCGGAATGTTGTCCTTCCAACTGGGGGTGGAAAGTAGACATTCAACATTCTTAGGGCTCTGGTAACCATTCTTCCATGAAATACATTGACAAGAAAACAACATTTCTATATTCTATCAAGAGTACAGTCTGAGTTTCAAGAGGGACAATGTTTTATGTACAAAGTGTAGATGATTCTATTTCTAAATAATGGAAATAATAGAAATTTCTGGGTTAAATTATAAAAAGTGTAATCGGAATATAGACTACAAATGAGAACAGATATTTCAGACAAAGGCATAAATGCTCCGCTGATAATAACAGATCACACCGTCTCTTACGTATTTATAGGAAGTAAGTGCTGAAACATAAGTGTTTATATAATGTAGAAATTTTTGGCATCTCTGTTCAATTAATTCCTGGCCAGAGTTGTCCACCAATCCGTGTAGCGCTTAGCTTTCGGGAACAGCGATTTGATAAAATGAAACTGCTATAGAAAGGAGTGGTTTCGATCAGAACTCAATATTAAAAAGGAAAGCTATAGATTGGAATATATAAACGTTTATTTACTTACAAAGTATTAAGCAGAAAGCTGCATGCGCTGTTAGTAGAATCCATTATGTAGTATATACACTCATAACGTGACTTATACGGGAATAAACATCGCATATGAAACTGACATTGTGCAATCTGGTGGAGACTCTGAGATGTTTTCAATTAGTAACCTGTTTACTCTTTTGGTGATATTTCTAACACGCATCGCTAAATGGGTTATTACACTAACAAATTCCACACCTTAACTATGAGTTGTGTAGCTGCAAACATAAATTTTTATATAAGGCAGTGAGTGTATCATGTATCATTCACATTCCAAGCATAGCCGGATGAAACGTTTTCGATATAAACATTCTGCTTCAACCTAAAAAACAATACATAATTACCCAACTTAATTTTTGACTCACAATCAACTAATAAACTGAATTATGAAGGAATAATTAGAAGGTAAACTCTTCACAAAAGAAAAAAAGACAGTTCTATATTTTCCGTTCTATTGGCCAATTGATGAGATTTAACCTGTTTTTCATATTTCGAAAGTTCGACTCATTATTAAGAGGTATATATTAGGATATTTTTTGGATCTCTATATAACTTTGTTCAAACATAGGTATTGTTTGCACACAAAATCGAACTCTTTCCAAATCGACATACCTATTTTTTTCAATATTTTTATCCTACGCCTCAAAATATGCCAAAGTGAAAAGTTTCATAAAAATCTCCCGGATAGTTTTTAAAAAATTAGGTCCCAAATTTTTAGTGCCTCAGTGTTAATTGTATTCGGTATATATTTAGTAATATCGTTTTTTATTCAACTTCCTTGATTCCTTCTTTTACATTTCAAAATTTAGGCTCAATCCAAATAAAATTTGCACATTTTTTATAATTTACATTTAAAATTTGTATTTTTAGTAATTTATATGAATTTTTGGAAAACGTTTTGTTCTACAACGTAAAAAAAATTCACCATCCCCTTAAAGTAGATGTATTTCTCAGTTCACCTACAAAAAATGAGAGTTTCTTATTCAAAATTTCCTAAGATATACGTGAATTTATATATTGGAGCGTTTTGAAATTTTGCTTAAATTTTTATAAGCAATCAGAACGACAAATATGGTTTATGCATTTTTAAAAAATTATTTGAGACATACACCTCTTTTTCCAGTCGTGCACAATGAAAGGAAATGCAAAATAGGTTACCATAAATTAAGAATTTCGCCAAGTGGATTATTGTTGACGTAAGCGGAGGGGGGAGCTCCCAGATGTTTTGTTAAATTTTTTGATAAGTTGCTCACAAATGTTTATAAAATTCAATATTTAGGCATAATTTGAGTGTTAGAACCGAAATATGGAAAAACATCGGTATGCTATTTCAGAGAAAGTCCGATTTTGTGTCAAAATACCTAGGTTAGAACAATGCTATATATAAATATGATGTATATACTAAGTCGCGCTTTCGAGTACGGAGTGTAGACAGTGTGTATTCGAAAGTCGTGACACCTCTAATGTTCTTCCAACCTGGGTTCAATTACTCCGGTTGAAAGGTGCAATTTGTATTTTGACTCTTGTGAGACTTTTGATTTTATATTGTTTTATGCCCATGTATGTATGGATGTAATATAATGTAATATACGAGTATGCTGCAACCCTCGTGGCAGATAATAATCGTTTTCATGATTAACGCAGCACACCCAAACTGATTGAAATAAAAATGCAGTTAAAACATCAAATCAAAATTCTCAATATTGTTCTATTGACGTTTATAAAGTTAATCAAATCCTCTGCAAATCTAAACTCTTTCCTGCGGCTATAGAATTCCTTTATGTTACCATGGTTTTCTCTAACAATATTACTCAGTCTTCGACGAAATATCCTGCATTTCCTTAAGCACTACAAAAATTACAAAGACTGTTATTTGAAAATTAAATCTTTTCAGGTTCATCGGGAAGCGCCCGTATCCAGTAATTATTTAATTGTATTCAAAATCACATATCATTCTCATATTTTTAGAAACTTCAAAGTTCAATAAATAATCTTTCCTTTTTCCCGAAATGTTCCATTTCTCTTCCGAGCGCTCATAATAGAAATCCTTGAATTTACCAATAACAAATCTTTTTGGTGCCTTAATATCGAATGCGTTCACAGCATTACCCATACCACCCTCTTTGGCTAGCATGTCGGCCCTCTCATTGTCTGTAACACCAATATGGGCTTTCACCCAGTTCATTTTCATTTCATGTATTTCCTCGACTTTTACAAGGAGATCCTTTATATATGAGACCAAAATATTAGTATCATCAGCATCTACTAGTGCTTCCAAACCATATAATGAATCTGTGTACTTATATTAAAACATGTTTTTGCAGTCCGGTTTTCATAAATCCATTTAACAGCAAAAATGATAGCAACCAATTTTGCTTAAAAACCGAATTGTAAAGTCTAGCTTTGCCATATTCTGTACCAAACAGCTAAACCACATATACAGCAGCAATTCCACTGTCATACCCCGAACCGTCGGTAATTATACCCAATTATCCTACGCAAACATTTGGTTTTTGATATTCCACTGCGTTTTTTAAAGCAGGATGTATACTGTTAATATTAAAGACAGAAAAACATGTATTACATGTAGTAAAACCTCCGTAAGTAATGAAACCAACATTTTGTGAACGTAATTTAAATTTATCATAGTAAAAAGAATAAAATATGGAGAGGGACGGCATACCGGCCAATAAGAAAACTACTTCCGTCGAGACTCTTTTAAAGCATGTTTTAAAGACTGTTTTAAAGCAATGATAATACTAGCTTTACTGGCTAAGACAAGCAATGAGTCCATTTTTATGTATCAACAACAGGTAGGTTTTCAAACGATGATCAGCAATCTTACCCAAAAATGTATAATCTTTTATTGGAGATACTAAAGAAGATCATATCAATTTTAAAAACATCTGCTGTGTGCACGATATGACTTACTCATGCGGAATATTAAATTATACGCATTTTTTTCTGCCTTTCATTTAAACTCATTGCCTTGAATTTCATTAGAGATATATTTTTTGTTCATATTATTCAGTTCTCACTTCGCGGCAAGGCAACAACACATAAAAGCTCAAAATATCTTTAAAAAAAATTTAAAATATAGAAACGTTTAACACATACATACAGTTAAAACAATTTAAAGATTAATTTTTACAATTAAAATTAGAGTTTCTACGTAAGAACAGGCAATTCTGCCGGCGTGAGAGAAGACAGATTTTTCGATGCACAAAACTGAAAGTTTAATTTTGGTCTCACTCGGTAAAAAGGCAATACAGGCGTAGAAACTGACTTAATTTGTTGTCGAAGTTACGCTGAGTCAATATATGGGATAATTTAATAACTTAAATGATAATTCCAGAATGGATTAAGCATAATTTAATTCGCAATAATAAAACGAGACGTTACTTTGTTACTGCGAAGTTTACATTCTCTAAATTGGCACCAAATCCACTATTCTGCTAAGTGTCAAATGCAAACAAATATGACCGCTATGGCCAAACATATTAGGCTTAGCCGCAGTTAAAAACAACTTTTAACTTGTTGATAATTCTACAGCTATAACGTATAGGTTAACTAAAGGCATAAAAACCTTAACCGGATGACATAAACATAGAAACAATATAATTCAATCATTTTTAAAGCAAAAAATGCACAATTTACAAACATATAAGATAAAAGAAACTGTATATTTATATACTTTCGGTGCAGTCGATTGAAACCAAAATATGAGGTGCACATCTACATGTTATAGCAGTTCTATATACAAAATTTTAACGTTCTGAGGCTACTCGTGTTTGAGTTATACAAGATAAATGCATACATACATACGTACGTACATACTTTCGACTATACGTATGTATATATGTATGTATATATGTATTATATATACATACGTGCGTACAGAAACTACGAAAGAAATCTCTTCAGAATCCATTTTAAATAATTTTTTTGGCGAAAAAGAGTCCTTTATTCTGTCCTTACGTACAGATGTCACGCAAAAACATTTTTAAATTGAATTCTATAGCAGTCAAAAGAGATATATTTTTATTGAAATATGATACCGGAAATTTTTCAAGATTACTATACTTCCGTTTTACTTCGTACAAGGAAGTGAAAAGAATAATTCTGCTCTCAAAAACTAACGCTTATTTGTCTATTTTCTCTTAACAAATCCCCATATCGTTACTCAAACAACACGCATTTTCAATCGGAAGCGCAATGCCATGTTATTCAAATGCAGTTTCAACTTGCAAATCAAATCTACACCAACAATTAAAATTTTTATCTGTAATTCAGATTTCGAATAGCCTTCATATAGCTCTGAAAACATATTCGCGATCATTAATCTACCCAGATCACTTTTGATTTTATATTATTTATAAAATAATACATTACGTAGAAAGGTTATTTTATTTGATTTTATTCTTTAATCGACATTTTATTTCATTTCATAGAACATACCGAGTATATGCCAGTTTCACTGCTGGAATGGAAAATTTTACTTTTCTTAAGGATTCAGAAATGCCATTTTAGGTTTCAGTGGTTCATTTTCACTAAATGAGGCTGTCGGTTGGAGTTTAGTTCTTTTAAAATAAAAACAGTGTTATTCTAAATAACATCAAAGAAACAGTGAAATTATCTTTCCATTTTGCCAGCTACATTTATGGTTTTCAACATCACGTGAAAATCCAAACTTCTCCGAGCCATCTGGCATAGTATAGTCTTCTAATGTGTTTTCCATCGGAAAAAATTCCAAATTCTTTGCAAGAGTGGGCAGGGTAACAAGCATATGGGAGGAAAATCAATACATTTCTTTGAAGAATGTTTCGAAGAAAGATGGAAAAATGATACAGTTATATTTCGCTTTCCTACTATATATCGATACATACTTACATCTTTATTTAGCTTATATATATATATATAAATTCCGAGATAACGACTATTTATATTAGAAATTGACTTAATTTTAACTTGAATAATGTATATAATATTAATTCGAATCGTATCTTAGTGTTATAGTAGCAGAAATGTTCATTTTATGTGAAATAGGCTACGGGTAATGTTTAATTTTTGAATTCAGAACCTTAGGATTATATGTATTGAAATAAGTCATAAAAATGTAATCACGGATGCCAGAAGATGCACAATATTACTGCAAACAAAAAAAATTAAAGCAAAATAGATATGTATTAATTTACAGTCAAACAACGACATAATAGTAGAAACAGAATAGATATGTATTAATTTACGGTCAAACATACCAAATTCACGGTCAAACGACAAAAATCAGCTTTATATTTGCATATTTTTACGAGACTAGTTTTGATGGTTTTACCGACCCATCATCCTCAGCTGGCAAAGCTCAAATGAGCGAGATAAGATATAGTAGTAAGATAAGAATGGCTGGACAGGAGTTAAGTTACTGGCGCTATCTATTGATGAAACAAGAAAACTAAGACATAATTTCCTTAGCGGCTGAAGGTAAAGATGAATTGGAATTAGAGTCGTTAACTAGAAAAGTGGCATAAATTAAGACTTGTTCTTCTTGTTATTTTACCTTAAAAATAGATATGCTTCACATACATGAAAAGGTTACTTTTCGAGTAATCGGTTACAAATTCTTGATAATCAAATAATAAGTACAGGAGTGTTTCCTTTTAAAGGCTGTGAAGGCTCAGACTTCCATTAAAAGTAAAGTTCTTGTTAAATAAAATTAAGATTTCTGGTCAGCTCGAAGTTGAATTTTTTCAATATGATTTCGTTTATCTTATGATCATTTATCCAAATAGACTTTAAGTTGAAGTTCTAAATAGTAAGTAAATAAAATCTGAAATGTTTCAGATTTTTTAACGATTGCCGAAAAGGGCTTGTCAAGGTCTTTTACGCTCGATTTAGCTTATTGTACTAGCCATTTTCGATTACTTATTGTAACTAGCCATTTTCGATTTGAAGAAAATGGTTGTTCTTAGCGTATGTCTATGTAAATGTGTTTTCAAGGTTCTTCTTGCTGTGACTATATTTGTAATAGAAGTCTGAAACCTTATTCTATCTGTTGACTATCTACAATTTACTAGAAGCTTGTAAATTTAAAAGCTTATAAATTTAAACTTACTCTTGTAAATTAAATCTATTCATTAATAATTTCATAGGCTTTAAAGAACAGTTTTAGAAATTATATTAAACAGCTTAAAAATAGCTTGGTTACTTCTGAACATTATAGAATTATGAGGTATAATTGTACAAAGATGCTAAGCTGCGAAGATGTATTAAACTCCTTTGACTTCTCAGTTGCGTGCTCACAACAGGCCAAACGCAAATCTTGATCAATGCCACCTTCTTAAAGCCAGAAGCACTGGCTCCGAAAAGAAAAAGAAGAACCGAAAGTTAAAGAAGAAAAGAAAAGTGTAAGAAAACTGAAAGTTGACTTAAAATTTATTATCCCAAGGTATGTATCATGTCATGGTAATGTATCCCTGTCAATCATTCTCATAAGTAAACATTATTTGCAGGTTATTAAGAACTCCAGAGGACCTATCTCATAAGAGCTGTCAGTACGTGCACGAGGTATTCTAGTATTAGAGTCTCAAGCATAGTTTCTAGGACTGTAAGCACTTCTATACTGCGTTGCCATTAGACATGCATTCAACCAGCTAGGGTTCAGTTCCGAACAGAAAGAAAAGGCATATCCAGTCACTTTACGATTCGGGTAAGGTTGATCGTTACCAAGTTAAGAGGTAACCCGGTTTAAAACTTGAGACTCAGGACCCCAACCACGAGGCTGCAGAGCAGGAGACGGTAGGCTTGGTAGCCTGTTAATAAGCGTCGAAAGCTACTGCATATTACTGGATTCCATATCATCGCAAGCTATTCCTTATTATCATAAAGCTATTTTGATAACAATGAATAGATTGCAAGTGATTTCATATTTATTGGAATTAGTCCTACTGTAGGACAGGAATCTTTTTGAAAATTTCTCTGAAATCCTAATACATAAGAAAAAGTTGTACATAGAATTGTAATTTACTGAATTATGAAACCAACAGGTGACAGATCTTGATGCATTCGAAGTTTCGCTCATAGGTAAACAACGATTCTATTTAGGATGTAGGCCATCACAAATTTTGAATTTTAGTAGTCCTCTGCAGGGATGACTGATAAATTGTAGGAGCAATAAAGGCATTCATGAGGTTTAGCAATGACAACCAATGTCGAATACTTTATACATTTATGGCCTACTGGCCGACAATAGCACAGTGGATATAAACAAACGTCAGTAGTCAGTCCAACGTACAGGCTTGTTTCAGGAGCGATTTCATGGTTTTTCTCATTTGTAAAATAAATACTAGCTAGTTTCCCTTAGAAATATTTTCATGAAGGTGTTCTGCGATTGAAGTAAGTAGATTTCATGCGCTTTATCAATTCACTAATATGTCAAGCACGAAGAAAGGAACTAATGTGATATACGAACAACGGGGAACATATGAATAGTAATAACATTTAGGCAGCAAAATACAAAACAATTTCTCCTAACGATCAGACACTTATTTCGTTAACAATTACAGGAAACTATCCGTCATTTAGTCATCCTATCACTAGAAATGTTTCCCAGAGTGCATCACAGGGTGCCACCGAATTTCTCACTCGTGAAGAAGAAACACTGCTAAAATTTCGATCAAAAACAACATGTGGGCGGATACGAGGGTCTTTGACGCCTCTTCCTCAGCCATTAACCTCTCAAAAGGACTTTAGGCTTGATAATACACTGGTGTGCAAAAATTACGCACGAGACGGTTTTTTCAATATAACTTTGTACAAAAGCTTTCCAAATCAACACATTTAATACCGTAAGATCCCCAATACCTAAGGACATGAGTAATGTAAGCAACACTTACTAAAAGAGAAATCAGAGGGATAAAAAGAAGCTTTATTGAAAAAGTAGCATGGAGCGAATGCGTCTAAAGGCCGAAACATCCCTGTGATGGGTGTCCAGCAAGAAACACACGGTCTTTAATAGGCGATATGATCTCCCCTGACTGCTAGGCAGGTTTCACACCATTTGTGCATGCTGGATATGTGGTTGTTAATGAGCTGTTGAGACACTGCTGCTCGTTCCTCTTGTAGCACCAATCGCAGTTTCGGAATCGTTACTGGCGATAAATTACGTGCTGCCACGGGTCTCCCTAGTAAGTTCCGTACATGCTTGACGGGATTTAGATCCAGAGACCTTGCCGACCAATCCATGTGTTCAATATCTTCACTCTCCAACAGCTCTTCGACAGTAACTGTGCGATGAGGTGGAGCGTTGTCGTCCATGAAGAGGAACTGAGGACCCATAGCCCTTGTGAAAAGACGCATGTAGGAAGAAGAACCTCGTTACAATAGCAGTCCCAGGTGACTAACCTCCTTGGGAGATATGAAGGTGGGTCCGGCTACCAAGCATTATGTCTGCTCGAACGAGAACTCCGCGACCTCCAAAACAGTCCCTTTTGATGATGTTGAAGGGGTTATTGCGTGTTCCCCGCTCTGTCCAGATGTGTATGTGTCTAGAATCGCAACTCAGACTAAATCTGCTCTCATCTGTAAAGAGTACTCGTCCCCATTCATTGTCTCTCCAATTCCGGTGTTCCCGGCACCACAGAGAACGCCTTCTCCGATGGGCAGGCGTTAGAGGTACACACCGTACAGGGCGTCGTGCAAACAGACCACCACCGTGCAGTCTTCTGGCCACGGTAAAACGCGATATCGGTCGTCCAGTCGCCTGTGTCGTGTGTCTAGCGATTTCTCCCGCTGTCTGCCGCCTGTTTCTTCTGGCCTGTAAGGCAATATACCGGTCATCTGCGGGTGTGGTTCCTCGTGGACGACCACTACTAAACCCCCGGATAGCTGTTCCTGTAGTTTGAAATTGTCTCCAAAGTCGTGAAACGATGCTGTGAGCAATTCCGAACTCTGCAGCCACACTTGTCACACTGCGGCCTTCCTCCAACTTCCCAATGATTCGACCTCGGGTAAAAGCATCCAGATGTCGTCTAACAGATTGATTATTCGCCATTTCTCGCTGAGGCAGCAACTCGGTGTGATTTTAACTGCTATACGGCGTGCAATCTCTTTGCCAGAAATACTGATCTTACACCGACAACATGCTTTATACTACTCAGACACTCCCCCATTACGTCTACCTGCATATCTGCGCATGTGCTACCGTACATCGCCTTACTTAATCTCCTGACTGGTCTTTCTGTCCGCTCTGCCTCTTCGTTCAGCTGATATGCTAATTTTTCGACTTCGTCCTTAATTTTTGCACACCAGTGTATTTTAAGTGCTCGCAAAGTGGAATGATAATGTACACTTACAAACATCCATGCCTGGTCTGGAATTCAAACTTGAACCCAATCAGCAACCCGCTTCCCATCACCCCTCGAACACTGCGAGAAGCTAATAATATGCATTTTAAAGTATTTTGTTTCTTTTAATGTTCGAAGGACATATATTTAGAAGGAAGGAGGTATAGTTATAATTTTATTTGGGTGATGAATGGATATAACAAAAATTACAGAAAACCTAAAGTGGTTTTGATTTTTTACTCCTATTTTACCGTCGCTGACGCTACGTTCATTACCCAAGCGGAGACGGTTAATACATCTAGTACGACATAACGTTTTCTGCTAAAGTTTGCTTCCTTATAAATATTGGATGCTTGATTAGTATGTAGAATCAAACTTCTGCGTCAATCTTTCAAGAAATAGTTTTATAATATATTGTTAAATTATACCTTGTAGAGTCATTTGGAGGTTTTTGGAAGAAGAAGAATGCAAAATGAGCAACGTCTTCGTCGGGAACCGAACCACGGACCTCTCGGTTACGCGTTGTGACCACTACACCACGAAGGCATGCGAAGAAGGAGGGAGAAATACCTTATAACCTTACAAATGAAAACTTCAATTACCTGTTGAGACTTTCGTTGTTGCATATGCTTATTCGCACACCAAATTGACGGTTCATGATTTAGTTTCTTTGAAATGGGATAAGAAAGCCTGACTAAATATCTTTCACGCTGAATTCTTTCAGACATTAGCTGGAATATTTTTGACTGTGAACTCCCGCTGTTCAGTAGTTGGAATAAATGTTTCAGCTTTTAAGACAGCGTATGCTTTGGGAGTTCATGTTTGAAGATAAAAATAAATCTTTTTTATCACTATAATTCAAGCGAACTGAAGCGCTAAAGGGAAAGATGATAAAAAAATACAATCCTATTGTTTCCAAGTGTTGTTTGTTACATTATCATTCTTGAGTACGCTGAGGAGTAAAAACGTTTTTGTTTGCTTAGACAAAAAGCGTTACAAAGCTAAACAATTGAAGCAATTGCTTTTCTCGCATTTTTGAAGAACAGGAAATTCTTTTGCTGGAGAGTTTCTCGAGCGGATACACTCGAACAGAAGTGTAATATTTCAGCGAATACCGTGAACAAAGCATAAAAGATCAAAATAATGAAACGATTTTCATGAATCTTAATCGGAATTGCAGAAGGGTTTTATTTCCTAAAGGAAATTGTCGCTTTGTTACTAAAACGTGAAAATATTAATACGCTTTGTTTCTAATTCAAATATTTAGACATATATCTGAGAAGAAAAGTCGCCGACAGAAACTTTATGTGCTGAATACATTTTCTTTAAAGTTTAGAATTAATGAAAGTCCAAAAATTTTAGATGAATTGAAAATGAAGAACGCTAAAAAACTTAAATTCATAAATATTTTATAAAAGAGAACATTAAAACTATAAATATGTTTTTCAAACAACTAGATTTTGCTTACACATAGTATGCGTGCAAGACAAACAACAAAAACATATTCTTAACAAAATTGTACCATTTTATATGCTTTAAAACAGGAAATTTAAATCCTTTACTGCAAGTGAAATAAAGTATTCAGAACAAAATTTTAATAAAAAGAGATCTGAATTTAGCTTCGTAAAATCTCAAAAGCATTAAATTAAAGCGGGAAATCAGGGACATTTCATGGAATACAGAAATAAAATTTTGTTGCTATATTTACCTATTAAATCTTAGTTTTTACATCCATGAATTCTTTTGGGTTATTTTCAGTGTTTGACTCTCAGTAAGAATTGCATCGTAAATTTCTCTTTATTTCTTTCCCCCCTTTTCCTTTCCTTTTTTGCAATTTGAAAGGAAATTTTCAACGCAAGGAAGTTTCATAGCCTTTTGAATGGTGGTTGAGGTAATCTCTTCCCTTATCACGTGCCTTCGTGTTGGAACTGGAAGCCTGTTCGACTAGCGATCGAGAAGTCCGTAGTTCGAATCCCGGACAAGCGCTATTTTCTGTTAAATATAGAATATTGCCCTTGCGCCTATTCAAAATTAAAAAAATTACATTAATTTAATTAAATAATGATCACAAAAATTTTCGTATTTCTGCGTTATACGAGTTCCTGGATTTGGAGAAATTTATGACAACACTTGGTGAAACATCAGACCACAATTTATTCGTCAGTATTACACAGGACTGTTCCAAAGACGGTTACAGTCGTCGAAATACAATAAATGCGCTGAAATAATTAGCAACACAACCTTCAGGCTATTAGACTATAACAGTAATAACAGCTTCACGGCAAAGCACTAAAGTACTGCTCCCGACTTGGTCGATCGTTCTCAAGCTAATCTCTAAACTCAATGCACTACTACTCAAGTCAACACATTCAGGATACACTTCACGATAACCTGCTACTCCCGTTATAGCCCTTGACCTCCCTTCAAGAACATTCTCGGGAAAACTGGTAAGAATTCGCTCTAGAATGTTCTCGCTCCTTCTGTAGGATAGCGCCAAATGTCACTAAAGGGGCAATTTTTCGCCAAATCTGGCAACCCTGATTTTACTTGCCCCTTTCTGGCAACCCTAAACCCGCTTTGCGGGGAAGCTACCTTACCGCAGCTGGGCATTTCGCAACAGTATAGCAATTAGTATATACGTCCAAATAAAAGTGAGATTAAGTAAGGTAAAACCAAACAACTCTTCGAAATAAATACAACACTTAAGAAGTTTCGAGTTTTTTTATTTTAGCCTGTTAGATAATGGTTGCTATGCTTTGATGAACATTGCGCATGCGCACTTTAGCCGAATGACGTGCGTTTTCGTCTCTCTCTCACGTGAGAGAGGGTCGAGATTATAGAATAGAATAGAATGTCACGATAATGGACGTTACACGCTGATTGCCAGCGGAATGTTATGTTACTAACTTTGTGTAAACTATATTTGCTTTAGTTCATGTTATAATTAAGTGTTCGTCCTATTAATACGAAGAAATGTATGCTAATAAAAATTTATGCTTATGTATACGCTTATATTTTATTAATATGTAGAAATTAATGCATATTTATTAGCGTATGCTATATGAAAATACCCTCATAACGTCATGCCTATGTAAAATATATCTAGAACTCACCTCACGGTGGATATACGACAGTGCTAAATGCTAAATTTAACGATACACGTTACTTATCAGATAAACAAGGTAAGCTATCAAATAACCGAGGTTACAAGGGCTAGTTGTCAAATAAACCAAAATCATTTTAGGAAGAGAACCATTAGTATAAATTTCTCCATATTACATAAGAAATAAACACAGACTTTAAGGAAATATTTCACGATGGTAGCATCCCATACAAGAAAGTCCTTGAGCAAGCATAGTCTTTTTTATTATATGTAACAGTATTATTGTATGTGTAAATTATATGTATATGTTATATATGTATGTTATATGGATATGCGGATCGAAATCCTGACGAGAAAGTTGAAACTTTGTATTAACTTAGAAATTTGTCCTTAGTATTGGGGAGCAAGAATGGTCTATGACGACGCGCACCAGAACTTCTTTTCAAGGGTTCCATTCTGTCAGAAATTAACCGAAGTACGCAAAGGAAATATAGTACATTGATTCTCAAAAGTACTATTAGGCAGAACCGCGGAATGGATGAAATTTTTTTGCAGACTTAGCTACGCAAGGTTACTCTTCTCCTCCAGTTGCCTCGTAGAAAAGGGTATATTTTGGGTCCTTTCCTCTACCTTGTTATCATATGACCATTGCTGTTTGTTCATACCCTCTGTCCCCTTGGCCACATACTACTGGAGTTTGTTCGTCAACGGGTTTTGCCGTTATATCCAAATAAAGGAACATGCTCCGCTCTCTAACGTCACGGGCGTTAGAGGGTGGCGGCATGGCCCCCAAGGCCACTCTCTAAGAGCATGGGGCAAGTTTGTAAAAGCCATTCAAGACCTCATTCTTGAAGCTTCTGCGCTCAGTAAATGGGGATCATGCAAAATAATTCATTAAATTGGGATCATTCATTAAATCGTTCATTAAATGGGGATCACGCCCTTCCCAAAAAGGGAGACCTTTAAAATCATTCCTTTTCCTTCTCTGTCTTTCTAGAACGTTTCCTTGTGTTCTTTGACTTTTAGAAATACACGTAAACAGTTAGAAACCAGTTCTTCCAATTAAAATTCAAATAAACGATATTATGAATTACACTTCAAGAGACATAAAATTTTACGTCTCTTGCTCTGAAATGAAATACTTAATGCTCTGTATACGTTTAAAAGGTTTATTTAAGTGCTTAATTCTCAGACTTAAGTTAAGATTTTGCACTGCAGAAGCACCAAATCATGTTAAGACATGTTTTGACGTTCGAAATGTCGATAAATAAGTCTGATTATTTTCTTTTTCCGTAACGTTATATTACTCTGCAAAGGCATTCGTTATCCTCGACATCTCGTTTGATTCTTACAAGAAAAAAGTCACCTTTCGTTTATTATAACAAGACCTATGAAACTTCCAGATCTCCAAGATATTATCATTCGATGTAACTTTAGATCTTATAAGCTATTTTCTCCCTTCTTCCAGCATGCCTTCGTGGTGTAGACGTAGCACTCTCGGCGCGAATTCGAGTAGTCCAGGTTCAAGTACCGGGGGGAGTATCGCACATTTTTCAGGTCTTCTGCTTCAAAACAACCTATTCGTAATGATTTTACAATATTTACCTTTCAGAATAAAATAGTTTATTACTCGAAAGCAGAGAGAATTTAAGAGAATATGCGATTCTCAGTTCTTAAATTTGCATCTCAATCAGAAGAATTTGCTTTTTTATTTGAATTTTTAATAGTTTCTCTTTTTAATTGGTATTTATTATTGTTATTATTATTTAATTATTATTAGCCTAAAGGGCGTTAGCACAGGAGGCCTATTAATTTCTTATTGGCATTTTGCGTTGATTCACTTTTCAAACTGTTGTCACCAAATATTACATGCTTGTATTATATTTACAGAAATCAAATGATGAAGAATCTGCATAAATGTATGTATGTTTCTCGCACTGTGATAAAACAACGGTACCTAGAGCCATCAAATTTTGGATAACGTAATCATGCATCGAATATGGGCATCTGGAAGCCCTAATTTGGAATTTGGAATTTGATTTATTATGTAATTCATATTTTGTCTGACATTAAAGAATTTTTGATTAAGATTTGATCTCCAGCGCGCGAGACTGTGTATCGGAAATTTTAAAGATGTGCTCTTTTAAATATTTTGCGATATTGCTGTTGAATTGAATTTTATGGTTTAAGTGCGAAGAACATGACATTATATTAAACAAGTAAATGTAACACACAAAACTTTAAAAACGTCCTTTTGAACGTAATATAAAATCTGAAAGCTTTCAGATTTCTTTTATTTGTTGTTATTATTTGTTACTTTAAGAAATTGTATTTCTGTACACAACAATGCACTGTATTTTCAGATGGATATTTTGTGGTATGGTTCGAACTAACAATTCTTCAATGTTTTTATTTTAATAGTTTCAATTTGCATCAACATATAAATGAGAGAACGAAACCGGAGAGTAACTAAAAGTTTCTTATATATACTGTTATGCTAAAAGGAAATAATTTAGCACGTATAGGTGCCGCAGATTGTGCCACATTTGACCAAAATATGTTGGGTTACTACATTACCCACTATTGTTCCTTTTTTGATTCCTTGTTAACTGTAACATTAGAGGACATTCAAACAGCTTACATGGATTTTGAATTGTTTAAACACGGCAATAAGATTTACTCGATATTCGAATCCATTATTCTTGTTGCTGCTTTGGTGACCAAATATTTAGAGAGAGACTAAATAACTGTATGAAAACCTGGTTAAAACAAAGCATTCTACTCCACAAAATCAACTATTCTTTATCCCTTTACCTACCGAAGTCAACAATCAGCTTTGAATAATTTCTACTTAAATATTACAGATCTATGATTCGACATGATATGATTGACGAAACAGCTCTAGCTTCATAACATAACTCAATTTCCTTGGCATTTGGCATCGCACATTTATTAAAATTCATTTGGCAAGCTTGTTGCATGGATGCGATAATGCATTTCCTTCACTTTGTATCGTAGAATTAGGTATGGAATGCTAGACTGGAAGGAAAGAGAATTAATAGAATATATCGAGGGAATTAAATTATAGAGTTCTAGGATTACAAAATCCGGATGTTTAAACCGCGAATAACATAAAATATTCATATTTTAGTCCAGGGCTCATCTGGCGGTTTGTTAATAGAACTAGAGAACAAACCATTTTATATTTCACATTGAAATTGTGATAAGAAATGGAAAATGTTATATTGGCTTGTTATCGGATTTCGAAATACGCTTGACACATTTATTTTACTAAACGTACAAGGTCTATCCTGAAAGTAATTCGCCCATTTTTTTACGAACTTTATTGAACCAATTCGTACAATTACTCAATATTCTTCGAAATACATCTCTCCTGCTTTAACACACTTGTTCCATACGACTTTTATGTTTTATATGCGTCCTGGAAATCCGTCACACAGGGATGTCCTTTAGTAACTTCGTGGTAGCCGCCTTGAGGTAGCCGCCTTGATGCTATCAAAAGTCGGGCGTGGGCAAATCAGGAATGTAAGGAGGCTGAGGGTGCGTTGAAATTCCGGCAATGAGCGTCCCTTTGATCTTCAATTTGCTCATTCTTGCCATTCTGGGACGTGGAGACGACGTCATGTGCCACTCTGCGCTCTGCCATTTTGTTTCTGGGTTGTATTCGAAGATCCAAGTTTAGTCACCACTTATCACATTGTCCAAAAAGTTTTTTGCGTCTTGATTTCGACCGAGCACTCAGACAAGGTTTCGCTAAAACAGTCAATGTGACTCTGCAGGAGCTCGGAGGCGAATGGTGCTGGTCGCGCTGTGTTCCCAAGACTCTACAACCCTTCTGTGCGAATGGCAAAGCTGTGCGACGGATAGTCGAGGCAGAAGAAAATGGGGCACATGACGTTTTGGACAGACCTTGCATATTCGCTTACGTTTAGTTTAGTAAGGGAAATGAAATTATGTAATCAATAACACCGGTTGGAATTTTAGATCAATAAGACTGATTAGAATATCAATAACACTGGGAATCGGTAACACTGCTTTGAGTTTTAGCTCTTTTCTCTCGGTTACCAAATATTTTTAAGTATCAAAAGTAAGTAAAAATCAGTTTAAGAGAACCATTAGCATAATTTCTTTGCATTACATAAGAAATAAATGCATATTTTATGATGGTGGTGTCCCATACAAGAATCTTCTTGAACAAGAAACGTCTGTACCGAATTTCCTTATGTGTTCATTATTATATGTGACACCGAGCGGGATGGGCGGATTTCAATCTCGATGAGGAAACTGAATCTTTGTATAAACTTTGGAAATTCACCTGTAGTATTAAGAGAGTGGGATGGCTCATAACGAGGTGCACCAGAACGTCTTCTCAAGGGTTCCATTGTGTCAGAAATTACGCATAGTATGCAGAGGAAAGAGTAGATTGATTCTCAAAAATACTGTTAGGCCGAACGGCGGAATGGATGAAATATTTTTTACAGACTTAACTACGCAAGTTTACTCTTGTTCTCCAAGTTTTCTCGCAGAATTCTTACGCTTTGGGTCATTTCCTATATCTCATTCTCATATGTTCATTGTTGTTTTTCCATCCCCTCTGTCCCCTTGGTAACCGCTCTACGGGAATGTGTTCGTTGCTAGGTTTGCCGTTATCATTTCAGATAGAATTTAAATTTAAATATGACACATTTTATTTATATTTTCGCCTAACCATTTAAGAGAATTATTGAATTGTACGAGTTAAAAAGATACTTTAAACACCGAAATTTAATTGATCGTAACTATCTGTATTTTTTACATAAACCTTATTACAAACAATGCGGCTATTTAACTATCCTGTTTTGCATTCACCAGTGACAGAGTGGATAAAGCACACGTGTAGCTCAACTCTAGCTTAGCCTGACGTAAGGTAGGCTATATAGTGTGCGATTACTTAGAAGTATGTTGCTTTACGTATCGGGGCTTGATTAATTTCAGTAGAATTAACACCATATAAATAACATTTCTTTTGATGTAAAAAGATAAAGTGACATTTGGTGGCATGGTTGGGAGATCTGGTGGTTTCAGAGTGCGACTAAACCGTCGAAGTATATTCATCGTCATAATTTTCACCAATTCGATATATCAGTTTCTTTTATAAATATTCAGTAAGACCTAGCGCAACTTTGATAATTACTCAGTACATCGTTGTATTATTTTTATAAGCGAGTTTGTCAAGTTTTATTAGTAGTAATGCTAAAGACACAAAAGCCGCCCTAACGGAATAGTGCTTATGATCTCTGACTGCCGTGCCGAACTGCCCGGTTCGAATCTCGGATAAGGTATGGAAATGCTTAGTGTCATTGCAGCATGAAGGCACTCATAGTACTAAGCCAGCAGAAAGTCCTCTCGTGTGGTTTGATGGCAGTCGTCGTGGGAGACCGTCGGTCCACGAGGTGCTCTTCCTTAAAATTGGGGTGGAACTGGGCAAAATAAATCCTACTCTCACCTATTTGCTGCACAAGGCTGTTGGCAACGAGAGGCGTTGCCTTGTACTCCTGCCATGAAGAATTTCGTAGGCTTGTTCTTATTCTGACAAGAGAGGCTAACCACAACAGCAACAATGAGAAGAAAAAGCTAAGTATTTCGCGTATGTATTTCCTGCAGCTGGCTAAATAAATGATTTTGTGATTTAATCCCAATTATATCAAGTTATTTCTCTTAATCAGCACATTACTACGGATTTATTAAATTAGGCGCTTCCATAATTTTTCTCATTACCAAAAGGAATGGGAGCTAGTTTTCCTTATAAGTCCTCCACGGAAGAATGCTTCCGCTTAGGTAGATAGTTCTAATGTGATTTACCATAATCCAATTCCTTTACCATTTTCCTCCTGTTACTAATTTTCGGGAAGTATTGCAAATGTGAAGGATTGTACATCTAAACGTTTTTCCAATTTAAAAACGCTGTAGGATACAAAATCACGAAACACAAACCCAATCATTTTTTTAAGCTTATAAATAAATTTTAGCTGATAAAACTTGAACGAATGCTCTGTGTATTGCTCTAGAAAATTGAATAATACACATACCGGTAAAAGAACAGTAAGTGAATAACTTGGAATAAGATTTAAATTTGTAAAACGGACGAAACATATTGAAATAACGCAATTTGTATAAAAATGATATTCTGCTTCCCAGTTATGAAGAAAATAAATATTAAGGAAAGTGATGATTGATGATGTTTTTAGACCACTGTAGTTTTAGATTTATAACGTAAGAGCGCATTTGTCTGATAAATTAAATTCATTAAAATTTTCAAGCCAAAGTATGCTTATAATACTTCTTACGTAACTGATAGGCTCTGTCTGTCTAATGGATGACTACAAAAATTAGTTAATTTATTAAAAGGCTTTCTTCTCAATGAAACCGCTTGCTTGGATTTATTTTACATATTATATTTACTTGACATCAAATAAACAAATCTTGTCGTATATATATGCGTCTACGTAACATCCTAACCGTAACTGAAAACAAATATCACAAAGCCAAATTTGCTAGAACCATAGCATTGCAACATCCGCTAAGCATTTTGATTTCATTTCCGAAGCTTCTCTTTCCTCGGGGAGAAAAAAGCAAAAAAGCAAATCTTCTCTTCAGTACCCTGGCAACCGAAGAAGAGCTCCAGCTATGCGACTGTTCGCTTTGCCCTCCATACGGGAATCAATTGCGAAGGCTTTCTATTTGTTGTGGGGGGATAAGATTTAAAATAGCGTGTGAGCTTCCCGCAGGATAAGTATCTTGGAGGGATGTTCGTTTAGAGACTCTAGGAGTTTATTGCTTCGGATGCCATGTGAAGGAGAGATATTTAGTTGGATGCACGATTTTTGTTTGAATTAAAATTGAAAACTCGTCATGGTTCTTGAAATGCATTTGTTAGCTTTGAGAAGGAGTTTCCGTTTGGTACCAAGTTCCCCGGTAACTTTAGTTTGGTTAGGATCAAATAAACAGATTTCTCATTTGCAGTTTTTTCGAACATTAGTGAAGGGCTTTGCAACTTTTAATCTGCTTCGTAGTTTTATTATAAGTGGCTCTGACATAAAGACTGCCGAAATCTGAAATAAAGTTTCAGGTTAAGATACTCTTAGTTAAATATATTCCTAGTAAAGGTAACATTTATCTGATACAAGAAGGAATAGCAATCAGAGTTCTTGCACACACAAACAGATGCAAGAGTTTAGAGTCATTAGATATTTTTTAAAAGCAGGACCTGTGAAAAATGAGCAGTGCCCTCGCCAGGACTCAAGCCTCGGACCTCTCGAATACGCGCCAAGTGTGCTAACCGTTACACCACGAAGGCGTGCTAAGAAAGCGGGAAAATACCTTATATACTACACTTTTAAACGGCGACTGGGGATTAGGGTACCCAATCGCCAAATCCTGGTGGTGGAGAATCATTATCCACCACATTTTTTTTAGTTCGGGAGCCACTGTAGATTCATTAGATTCATTAGATTATTCATGAATAGATTCATTAGATTATTTCAAAGGGATGTGAAAAATGAGCAATGCACTCGCCGGGACTCGAAACTTCAACCTCTCGAATACGCGCCTAGTGTGCTGACTATTACACAAGGAAGGCATGCTAAGAAGGCGGGTGAAATACCTTATAAGATATCTTAATTGTTTAAATGTCATTACTCCTTTTTGCTCGAACAGATTTAAAAGGTCCTATTTATTTTCTTATATCAGTAACTATTATCTGCTATTTAATATTTGACTAACAGTTAGTGAAGTTAAAAAAATTAGTGAAAAATTAGTTTGACTAAAAATCAGTTTTGTGGTGTAATTGAAAGCATACTCGAAGCGCATACCATAGGTCGACGGTTCGAGACCCGGCGAGAGCAGTGCACATTTTTCCTGTGTCTTACTTCAGAATAACCTAATGTTTTTGGAGCCTTAATGCATGTTTAAGGTCTAACTTCGCTAATCCATAATAACGTATAAACGACTGTTATGGATTCCATAACAGCCTTTAAATAAAAATAATAACAGGTTTTGGGTAGAGTTAATGGACGCGAAATTCAGCTATAGAAGTTGGAAACAATATTGTTTGGCAGAAAATATGGCTGATTAAGAAGATTTCTTACACTAGTTAAAAAAAGCCTAAAAAATTAAAGGTAGTGAGATGATGTACATTTTTCACAGTAATTTTACCAGTGTCTTTACATAACGTTTTAAGAATACAGTTACGCAGACGGAAAGTTTTACAGACTCAGTATATATAAAAACACAAAATTTATGCTCGAGAATTGAAGAAATGGTGGGCTGCCCATCCGGTATAGTGGTTAGCGACGCTGACTGCCAAGCCGAAGGGTCGGGACTCGAATTCTGTAGAAGGGGAATGGATGTTTGTAAATGTATAGTGTCTGTGCGTCATGGGGACACCCAAAGTCCTCTCGAGAGGTTGGTGGTTGGGAAAGAGGTGTGGCAGACCCCTCCAGGGTGCTTTCTATCAAAATTGGGGCAGAACTGAGAGAAGTCTTACTGTCATCTATATAGTGCGCAAGGCTCTTGCCAATTCTGTATTCCTTGTCACGATTAATTTCGTGGGATTGTTTTGATGTCACTGTAAGAAACGTGAGATGAGTCATAAGAACAACAACAAAAATGATCGTATTAAATCCACTGTTTACAATATCTAGCAATAAGTTAACGAGATTTGATGAGCTCTTCAGCATTTAAAAGATGGCTATTAACGCTTAGATGTTTAATGGCAAAGAGTACCCATTTAATACTAAATGAGGTTCTTTCTTGAAAAAGAGTTATTTGGTATTAATTCACGTAAAAAGCAAAGAAAACATAAGAAACAGAATTCTGCTTACAGCAAGAACTGCAGACTTTCTACATAAATAAAGAGCTTGTAGAGTAATTAGGATTTTGGAAGCAGGAAAAATGAGCAATGGCCTTGCCGGGACTCGAACCTGGACCTTTCGAATAGCTCCAGTTGTGATAATCTTTGCACCACGAACGCATGCTGGAAAGAAGGCGAAAATACTCCGCCTTTTAAACGGTAACTGGGAATTAGGGGACCCAACTGCCAAATCTTGGTGTTGAAGAATCATAATCCACCACCTTTTTAATTCGGACGCCACTGCAGAAACGTTAGGATTTTTGAAAAATGAGCAATGTTCTCGCCGGGACTCGAACCTGGATCTCTCGAATACGCGCTGAGTATGCTAACCGTTACATCACGAAGGCAGGCTGGAAGGATGGCCTGGTTAAGAATGAGATAAATCTAATATTTTTTAGGTTTCAACAACAATTTGTATTAGATCAGAATATATTACACAGATCAGAATATTATTAGGTTTTGCTGATGGTCACTTTTAAATTGCTTCTTAAATTAGTTCCCAGCCTATCATAAGGAGATCTGAAAATTTCTTAGGTTTATCTGAAGATAACGAAGATAAAATATTGAAGTTATAAACTGCGTTTTTTGCAGAAAAACATCCAGATATGTATGTAATTGCTTTTCTTGTAGAACAACATTTAAGGTTATTTTCTATACTACATTTTTTTCTCATTTAAAACATCTTTATAAAGCAGATTTTACCATCTTGTATATTTGCTAATATATCATGAAGACATTATTTTGAATCGCTAATTAAAAAGAGTTAAATTCCTTATACTAGAACGTTATTTTAATACCAAATCTAGCGTAATGGAAAAAAAAATCAGTTTTAAAATTTTATTTAAGAAAAATTTGCATTCATTCTTAAAAGAAAATAACGAAGCATAAAAATAACTCTTCAGTTCTGGGAAAGTAGCTCACTAATCGGGGTCAAGAGCTCCACTTGAAAAACATAAACAAGTATCGACAAAATTGCCTCTAAGATTGGAATCCTTCATTTGGGACAGATAATAAGGAAGTCGAAGGAGATCATTATCTTGCATTTAAGGTGGGTTAGACGTTGGTACATGCTTCATCACTCATTTCTCCAACAGAGATACATTTCGATTGGAAAAAATAAAACAGGCACAATATCGTTTAATGATACAAAAAAGGAAGTCGATTTCGTCTGCTTGTGTGCTATCAGAAGCACTTTCCTTTTTGTTTTGCCCAAGAGTATTAATGATGTGAGTTTTCGACTAAATGATTTTTCTTCTAAATGATTTTATATTTTTCGTATCGTAGTGCTATTGGGAGTCAATAACCTTGGAAATTTTTTAAAAGATAAACGACATGTTAGTTATTTTTTCCCAGTGCTGTGCAAAGGTTATGTATGCTAAGGTTGAAGAAAATTCGAAAGGCAGCATATCAGTTTAAGCCTATTATACAGAATTTAATATTGTAAAGAAACAAAGGAAAATGGCTTTTATACTAAAGTTTGAGATGTATCACTTATTTTCACGCAACAAATACACAAACTAATTTTAAAACTACCCAGAAAAAGTAATTAAGTAAAAACACACGTTGTGTAGCATATATATGGAAAATGAAAGATTAAATGTTGATTACTCAATAAATACTTAATTCCTGTGTAATTTTGTTTCATCTTAATTGGGTTTTTTCATACTTAAGTTTCTACTTCTTAGCTTTCGTCATTCGCGAAACTTGTAAACGGCAGATAATGGAACTTTGTGTATTTTCCACTTAATATTTGAATTTAAAAATACTTAATTTGTGTTCACATATTTATGACTTATACTACTAGAAGCAGAAAAAATTTATCTTCAATTTGAGACTACTTTCGAACCAATTGTTAAATTAGTTTTTCAGTTATGGCAATTTATTTAATTAATTTTCCTTCTTTCGTGGGATGAGGAATGAAGTTTCGGAGTTCGACTTTTAAGTTGTATCTTTTCCACTGATAAGAGCATTTCCGGTGTTGGGTTTAGTTTTACCACATCCCACTGTCCCCAGGTGTTAGTTCGGCGATTCTTCTGGCGATTGTATATTTAATGGTTGAACTGACTGTTAGAAAAGTGTAAAGTTTTACAGGGGGTAAGGGGGCGTTTGACGAACGGGGTTTTTCACCGTTTTAGCGGGTTTTGGCGGTTTCTGGCATTCTTTCTTAACAAAAAGGCGTTGCAAGTGTCGCTCGCGCTCTTTTTTTCGCACTCGTTTTGCGTTTCTGTACAGGCTTTTTTCCATGCAGTTCTGAGGGAAGTTCATCGTATTGAAGTGGGGCTTATGACTCCCTTTTACTGAAGTATATGCCATCCATAAAATCTACGTTTACTTGCCTCTTCGGAGGTTGGTTCCATTGGGATGAATTTAAATAAAATTACGAGCTTCTAAGGGCACAGACTGCTCTATCCAGTTAACGGTAATTTGATTCTATGGAAACTCTTATCTGCACATTTCTGTTGTGTAGCAATTTTCTCGTAACACTTAATTATTTAAGTTTGACTTAAGATTAATTTTCATTATTCTAAATTTATGCTACACAACGTTATTTTATTTAATATCTTGTATTTATATTTGTTTTGGTTTAATTTTAATTAGGGGTTTTGGTACTTTAAGATTTGTACGTCTCTTCCACTGGTTACTCGTAAACGCGTTGAAACAGACAATGGAATTAGGTGCTTTCCTACGTAATAAACTTGATTTAAAATTACTTAACTTAGGTTGATTCTCATTTAACTTATATCATTGGATGCAGAAAAATTAGCCTTTTAATTTAAGAGTACTTTCAAGTCTCTAGCTTAAACAGTTTTTAAGTTACAGTTAATTATTCAACGAATTTTTGCACTTCGAGTATTTTTTTTGGTTGAGGGGGAAAGGATTGAAAAGCGTCACTTTTGCAGTTGATTTCCAAGCCTTTGCTTAGGAATTTTTGTCCGTTGCCTAGGTTTGCTGGTTTTCGCACACCTACGTCGAATTCTTGGTTCTTCTTTTGGCGGGCTTGGCGAGATTCGGATTTTTGTTCCAGTTCAACTCCTCGATTTTTGGACGATATTAGCAGGGGTTTGTTCGAGGGGTAGAGTTTTGGTTTTATTCACCCTTGTGGCGAGTTTTGGCGATATCTAGTGTCCGGACCTGACGAAAAACGTGTGCAGGTGGGACTGCGAGCTCTTGGGACGTCTTCGTTTTTGCTTTCGGCTGACGAGAAGATATTTTCTCGGGCGCCTTGGGCATCTTGCTGCTACAACAGAAAGGATGAATTTGTTTTTTTAACGGGGGCTTATGGCTCCTGTCACTTCTTACTCCATGGCTTCTAAGCTTGACTGAAATAGTTCTTCAAAAATGAAAATGAAATAATTCTACAATAGAAAATAACGTGAAAAAAAATGAAAGAAAATTATATTTCCATGCTTCGTCTTCAACTACAATAGAAATAACTGGCCTGCAAAATGGAAAGAAAGTTATTTTTCGTCAATTCTACCACCTGATGATCTTTACTTGCCCCTTCAATTTAAAAGAACAGAAAGAAAAGTCAAGCTACCTCTGTTCCGACTTGAGTTTCCTGATGGTTCTGAAGTTCGTAATACAGAAGGCATCCGCAACTTCAAGTTCCTGTGTACTGGGTATTCTTCGAATGTTCGGTCTCCGCCATGCTGCCGTCGGGTACCCTCATCTCCAGGTTCACATCATCCATCAGTTAAGAAGTTTTTCTTTTTGAACTTTTAATATTAACTTAAATTCTTAAAGAAATTTTTTTCATCCAAAATTCTTTGGTTTAATTATTTCTTGGATTTTTAAAAGATTCTATTATTATCAGAATTTAACTTTTTTTATTTAAATGTTTGTTGTAAAGAATTTTGAAAAGTAGAAAATTTAAATCTTTAATATCTTTGAGGATTTGTTGATTTAACTGAGATCTGAAGAAATTTGTGAGCAGTCTTAAATTGCTCTAGTTAAAAATATAATTTTTTTTCTCTTTTGGTGCAATACTATAATTACTTAACTCTGTACTTCATTATTTGAATTTTCACTTGTTCTTGGATAAATAAGGTGTAAGAACCTTTCAACTGTTAAATGAAATGGGAAATTTTAATTTGTATCTTACTCATAAAAATAGTTATTACTTAACCAATAGTATTTGAATTGAAGTGGTTATTGTCTAAGATTGCAGTATTTGTGGAAAATATATAAATGATTAGCTATTTGCTTTCTAAATTAAATAAGTTAGGTCCCGGGGACTAATATAATTTTATGATAGTAAATTTGTTTGATATCAGTGTTTTAAGGAAAGTAATAAACTAAGTTAGTATTATTGATTTTATGTGTTTACTTGAATTTCTGATTACACAACATAGTTTCACCAGTAGCAAGGCTCTTCGGGTTGTTGAAACGAAATTTTAAAATTTAACAACACAACGCAAATGCCTAATTTGTTTAGACTACTAGTATAATACAACTTAGTATTTAACATTTCTAACACTCTGAACCTGGCCAAAATGAATGTCGACTGCTCTTATCTACCCTTTGCTCCTCACAGCCAATTTGATGCGGATACTGATGATTGTCTTGGAACTTCTATGAATAAATACCATCATGCCGTAGGTGCAGGACTTCCTTCCTTTGAGTCCAGCATTTCTGCTTTGGATGATACTCCGAAGAAGATTTGGACTGCTCCATGTTCCATCAAAAGTTCCATCATCTGATTTCTGAGAGAGTTTCCCTAAACCCTCACCTCAAAGTTTCATTACTTTTGGGGGAATGGAGAAGACCCTTGCTGGAGGACAGAGTGCTGTGTCATCTTCATTCAGCTAAGTTTCCCTTTTGTTGTTTCCTTTCTTTTAATGGTTAAGAATTAAGATTCTGAGGAATTTAAAATTTTGTTTTATTTGGTGTGCATAATGTCCTTGCTGAGGTTAAAGTAATTGTAAACTGAAATAGATTTGTTCAAGTTTTTGGTACCCTTAACTTACCTACAAAAAAAAGTGGTCTCTGTTGTAACTCAGTTTAGTGAATAATAAGGATGAAAATCTTATAGATTGATCTGAATAGTAGAATTCTTTTATTATCTGTGCAATTATAAGATGGAAAAAAGTATAATTGTTAAGAGAAATGGTTTTTTATGAATTTATAAATTGTTACTGAAACAAAATAGTTATGCTTTTGATTAATTAGTAGTTACAGAAATTTGAAGTTGTTTATTTTGAAATTACTGAATTGTTAAAACAAAAAAAAATGTTTTGCTGTTAATTAATTTTTTTTTCGCTCTCCGGAGGGTCGACTTAATTATTTTATAAATATTGATTTACTCTTAATTGATCTGCTTGGAAAAATAAATACTAAGGTTTTTCTTAAAATTTAATATTGATTATTGTGTTTTTGTTATGTTTAAGTGATATATTTTTAAATATATGATCTATCTTAGATTCATTAGCATCAAGGTTCATGGGTTGTTTAGGCACAAAATTATTCACAAGGCAGTGTTTTGTTAGGATAGTTAGTTTTGAGGCAAATTGTTAACTTCGTTACGTGATGTCCTCCCCAAAGGCACACTACCCAAAAATTTTATTTTGCTACACAACAACAACATGTTTTATTTGTAGAGTCATTGGGATTTTTTGGAAGCAGAAGAATGAGCAACGCCTTCGACAGGAATCAAACCACGGATCTCTCGATTACAAGTGCTGACCACTACACCACAAAGGCATGCGAAGAAGGCAGGAGAAATACCTTATATACTCCCCATTTAAAGGGCGGCTGGGGATGAGGGGACCCAATCGCCAAATCCCGGTGGTGGAGAATCGTCATCCACCATTTTATTTCGGGCGCCGCTTGTAAAATTCATTAGGATTTTTACGAAGCAGATGATATGAAAAATGAGCAATGGCCTCGCCGGTAATCGAACCACGGACCTCTCGAATACGCCCCGAGCGTGCTGACCACTACGAAGGCATGGGAAGACGGCGGAAGAAATAACTTATAAGTTTATAAACCAGAATTTATTAATATCTTTCTCCTTGCAGAAACCTTAAAATAGTGCTTACATTCGACACAAACCCCACATAAATTTGACATATGATTAACGATATATTTATATACACTGGCTTCCAAAAGTAATCAATGCAAATCAACAAAATCTGACAGTGTAATTGAATTTGAGTGGCTGAAAAACTCTGCGAATTAGGATGGCAATACGAAAATATCGTATGTTACAGCCAATCACGATTATCCGGACATATGGCGAACTCGCTAGCCATTGAAGATACCAGTATTTTAAAGAAGGCGCATTTAAAGACCGCCAAGAAAAGTTTTTAATTTTCATATGTAATTTTTGATGATATTCGTATTTCTATGGTTGACAGAACACAAACGACAGCTAGTGAACACAGGCGTGCTGTTGGACGCCCTGAAGCAAGAAAGTCAGTAAAAGGGGAACCTTTCCTTCGTGTTGAATATTTCCTAATTTGTCGAATGTACAATCAAATCCAAAAAAGTCAAACTGTTGTCTGGAGAACTGTGTCCGGTAAACCAGGGGTTACCACACTTCTAAAAATAGATATATTGCTATAATAGCCAAGCGGAATCGATGAGTAAACTACACACTTATAACATCCATGATTGCCATATCACTCAGTAAAGCAATATTTTCCAGTATTGTGCTCCGAAGGCTTCACACGAAGGAATACTCCAGTAATCGTCCAGTCTAGAGGAGCAAAATTAAAGTGGTAACGTCAGTATCTTATTCAGAGTGCCTAAAACTGGCACAAGGTCTTGTTCACGGATGAGTGCAGATTTGCCCCGGAACCAAATGATAAATGTGTAAGGTTCTGGAAAGAACGATGGCACGGAATCAGACCCAAACATCATTGAACAACACGCATTAAGAGGTTGCCGAATCATGATGTGGGCTGGAATTTCAATGCGATATTTCTTCCATCTTTAAATACAGTACTATGAACATCTGCAATGGATCGGGATAAAATTCTACATCCATTGTAAGTCTGCTGCAGCAATTGGTCCTGAATTTTTCCTTATGATTGATAACGCCCATCCCCATCGAGCCAAAATCATTAAAAAGTACTAAAAGAATGAAGGCATTTCTTTTCTGGAGTGGCCGTTGTACTCCCTCTGTACTAATCTCAGTGATATTCTTTGGAACACCTTCAGTCGTGCTGTTTGTGTGCAATTACGTTCTCCACTAAGTCTCAGACAGTTGGATTTTGCCCTAATGGAGTAATGACAATTTTTATAGTCTATTACTTTAAAATAGGAATTTCAAGGTTATTTTTTGCCTTCCAATTTGGATTGTAACTACAGGAACAACAGCTGTGGAGAAAAGGACGACTAGATTAATTCCCCCGCCCTCTTCATTTTCGTTTAGCGTTGAACTACAATCTCAAATGACGTGATGAAAATAAATGCTGTGGGGTACATGAAAATCGACAGTTATGTCGAACATTGTTGATAGCTGGTTGGTTAATAATTAGGGCAAAGCGCGCAGGGGTATATTGCTTAAGGAATAGTATGTTTTCGTGCATGACTTTTTAAGGGAAACTGGCTCGCATTTACGTTACAAATTGGAGAATAACTGCAAACACACAAGTAGCCATTCCCTTAGATCGAATTCGAACTCATTTCGAACTACTAGAATTCAGAGGTCTTAGCCTCTAAGGCATTAATGAAATAAACTGTAGTTAAGAAATATTATAGTAAACTAATGTTTTACTAAGTAGTTACTATACTGTTAAATTTTAAGCTTTTGGTGAGCATAAATTTTAAAACAAAAGTGTCTTCTAAGCAATGTATCACGTTACCTTTACGCCTTCAAGTGTAATACATTTCAGGCAATTCTGTGAATCTGTTCTCCATGTTTACTTCGCCAGAATTCACTTTGGTAATATAAGGTGGCAGTTTCCGGTAGGATTAAATTGGAGTTAAGGGATATGAATTTATGTATTACCTTCTAAAATCTAAACCGAGATTGAAATTTATGCATCACCGCCTAAAAATATAAAATGATGGGCAGTTTAGAATCATGCAAAATTTATCCTATTAACATAACCTGAATCTAGAAATAAATCAAAAACTTTATGCTCCATGCATAGATGACTGCATTTTAAAAAAACCGAATAAAATTTTGCATCTGAAAGTGAGTACTTATAGGAGAGAAAAACTTTGATATAGTGGGGAATACTTCCGAAACTCCCAACGATTTCCATGGGCAGAATCTGCCTTTATAGACCTCAATTCATAAAGCTAACACCCTCTTCCTTTGAAACGCACATAAAATAACAAGAAGCAAATTTACATTTTGGAAAGATTTACAATATATCCGTAGTCTTCCGCCGTCCCCCTTTTCAACTTTTGGAGAATTTTTTGGAAGTTATGAAAAAGCATAAATATTTTTAGAGGAATATTTTTGCCTGCAAATGCTTAAGATTCTGGTATTTTGTTCAGTGCACTTTTATCGACTTTTGTGTCCCGATCCCATGAAAAAGAGGACACAACAAAAATGCGGAAAAAAATGTAAAAGTTATAAAAGCATTTCTTTTTTTTTCTCCCCATCTCTTTTCATAAGGATGGGATATTTCTTCATAATTCTAAAGTTACATATTTATCTTATTTCATTTCACTTGAATGAGTTTTATTTCAGAAAAGTTCAGTTTTTCTTATATAATATTTTTAACGAGAAGTTATTTTACATGACTAGAGGCTTTGTCGATATGTGGAAAGATAGGCGCTATTTTATTCGTTCATTTATTTATTTAATACACATTCTACAATTTGAATTTTTTTAAAGAACGGATAGCGATAAGGGTCAATAGTGTTCAATAAAGTAATTTTACTTTTGAGAGCAGTATTTTAAATTGATATCAATCTGAAGTACACTGCCATTTGAATATTCATTTCGTTGATATCGCAGTTGTGGTCAAAGCTAATAGCCTTAATGTGGTTTGCCGCACTCAATCAAACCAAATCGCTGCCTGGGTAATAAAAAGATTATATTTTAATGATCAACAGAATATTAGAAATTATGTTTCTGTGATAACAACAATGCAAAATATTTCACATGCAAATACCTACATGTATACAATTAATTTATTGTGGCAAAGCAAACATCAGCTATCCGTCCAAGGAAAGGATTGCTTCAAGGCAGAAATTCAAAGATTCAGAAATTCAAAACTGGCTGATATTCAAGCTACATTGAAAAAAATTAAGAAACAGTGCTCCTGCTGCCAGGCCGTTACGGATACTGTTGCGAGCATACGGGTTCGTAATGGATTGAATGCACGCAGAACAAATGATAGCAAGATAAAATTTATTTTACAAAAAGAAACATTTTGAAGTTCTCGACCTTTCACAAAAATACTCGTACAGCTATTCGCAGTATTACAGAGAACGATCAGTAGTTACTTTGCAAATTATTAAGAATGTTAAACACAACGCAATGCAAAGCGCATCTGAAGTGCGAAATATCAAAATACTCCTAATTCAGCTCTGAACTAACAAAGAAACTGATGGGCAAATTATATTGCTATGATGACAACAATGAAAAATATTTCATATGCAAACACCTACAAGTATAGAATTAATTTACGATGGCAAAGTATACATTAGTTATCCATCTAAGGAAAGTCTCCGGTCTTAGATAGTTATCCGTCTTCAGTCTCATGTAGTCCACGCCATCAGCCTTTGAGAAATTTCTAGTACCTTCCACTTTTCAAATTTACTGAATGGCATTTCTCAAATTTACTGAGTGCTGGATGGTTAAAGCTGAGAATCTACATTAATTGCATTTATTCAATCACTATATCAAACACATATATCGGGAAAAAATGTCGCCCAGTTTTGAGACTTTTAGAGATATCTCGTCAAATTTAGCGACACAAATTAGTCGTCAAAAACCGTCGCTAGCTTGGCGATATCTCGCCAATTTAGCGAGATAGCCATTTATTCAGTGTTAAATAGACTAAGCCAATAAGCAAAATATATTGAGCGTTAATTAGTAACAGATTCTGATCTTATTTGAAGACTAAAAATTTGTTTACAGAAACAATAACCCTTTTCCAAAATGTTGGAAAAGGAAGCAAATAATAATGACTTGTCATTAATAAAAAAGAAATTTCGCGAAATCTGAAATTATGGGGATTCGCCTTACACATAAGTAGCTTGAGTTATAATAACACGCCGTATAACAATTATTGGAGGAATTACAGCAATAAGTAATATTAGTAATTTTGCAGACTAGTTTAAAAGGTTTAAATATAGAACCTTTTTTTTCAGCTACAGAAGGGTCTGCACCTCTGTAGCTGCATAAGAAAATTCTATATTTAAACCACCGACACCAATCCTGCAAAATTTATGAATATTACGCTGTTTCTTGTTGCTTTAATTCCTGAATAATATAACGAGTTGTTCATATGTTCAAATTCCAAGCTATTTTTTTAATTTGTAAATGTAACTCGTTGCTTAATATTTAAATTTCACTTCTTATTTTAATTTTGTTGTCAAAAGAGGTAGCAATAAGCTTGACATTTGAGACATGTTACCTCAGATTTTTTATTCTATTTCTGTCTATTCTATTCAATAGAATATCCCCTCCAATTTTTCTTCCTTCAGTTATTTATTTATTTATTTGATTTTAATCATTTAAATAATGTAGTTTAGGCTAAATTGTATGGAATATTTTTATTACTTAAAGAAATGTAATTAATTTAAATCTCATGGAAACGCATCGAATTTCCTGTAAAAAAGATAGATCAAAAGACAAGAATTCGCGGATTTATTTTTGATATGCAATCAACAAAATGTTACTTTTAACCACTTTATTTATTTAAGCAATAAACTGAGTATAAAACAAGTACTTTATACAGTTAATAAAAAGGAAAGTGCGTTTTACAGGAACGTGTACATTAAAACTTGATTTTCTCAAAGTATCATTTTTTATTATTGCACGCATGATGTTTTAAATATTGTTAATGGCTCATACTTAAAATTATACAGTCTTCTTTATATGAGAATTATCTTGCAACTGAACCAAAAATCCAATGGATTTTTTAATATTAAAATGTTTTATGTGCGAATGTAATAGAAATTATTGTTGTTGAGACTTATCTCACTTATTTGACAGTAACACCAGAACAAGTTTACGAAATTCAGAGTGGCAAGGACCGCAAGATTGCGCCTGTCTTTTGGCTAGAGCCCGAATCACCAAACAGGCCATATGAGGTATTTTCCTTCTTCTTTCTGCATACCTTTGTGGTTTAACGGTCGCACACATTGCTTGTATTCGAAAGGCCCAAGGTTCGAGTCCCGGCGAGGGCATTGTTCATTTTTCCTGTTTCCTACTTGAATCCTAATGACTTCTTAAGTGGCTCCCGAACTAAATGGTGGTGGATGATGTTTCTTCACCTTTTAGATCGGGAGCCAGTAAAAGCTTGTTTGATGATTCTTCAGCACCAGGATTTGGCGATTGTGTCCCCTAATCCTCAGTTGCCCTTTAAAAGGGGGAGTATGAGGTATTTTCTCTCTTCTTTCTGCATGCCTTCATGGTGTAACGGTAGCACACTCGGAGCGTATGTGATAGGTCCGGGTTCGAATCTCGGAGAAGGCACTGCACAATCTTCCTGTAATCCTGCTTTTAGAAAAAGGACATCTGGAGGGGGGTCCAAATGTCTCCCACCGCTTTTTGCCTACCACCAACCCCTCGAGTGGATTTTCGTGTCGCTGCATATTTAGATTGCTCCCATGCCGCACAGACACTATACTTTCTCCCGGATTCGATCCCGGGTACGGCAGTCAGCATCACTAACTACTATCCCTGCTGGGCGAAAAGTAACAAAAACTTTTTATATAAATGCGTTTTACCGATTCAGTTCAAAATAAAATGATAACTAAATTATGAAATTCTTAGGTTTTTGAATCACAGTAGTTTTCAGATGTTATGAAAGTTATATATATATGCAATTAAAATATGTAACAGAATGTTTTAAATTGTGTGCGTAAAGTGGAAACCTGCCGTGAACAAGTAAAAAATTATCCCACAAAACAGAATAAATTATAAAAATATTTGTGGCAACACAAACTTTCCGGTTACTAATTCTGAAATCTACTATGTTACTTAGTTGGATGAAAAATTGGACGTAATTGCTTTTAAAATTAATAACATATTTCCATTCTTACAAAAGTAACATATTTGAAAATCTTGAGAGTTAAGATGTACAAGTTCCTCTAATTATAAAGGGATTTAATTTTAAATTGACCAGAGAAATATTATTCAAACTTAAGAAGCAATGCTAATGAGAAACGAGTGCTATAATTAACTTCAACAAGAATATTTCAATGCATCTTGATAATATTTTCTGTTAGAAGAATTATTAATTATGAAAATCATCTCTTAGAAACAGGAAGCTCATTATGACTGCCTTTCGTTTTACCTAAAATTTAATATAATAGGCTCAAATAAAACCTTACATACTGTTTTTTTAGCTGAGTATTTTACGAAAAATAATAAAGAAGCTCTTTGTTAAATACTTGATTCATTTAATATGAATACTTGCTGCAGAAGGAAACACTGCTGCATGGAATCCTTAAGAGTATAAATTATTATCGCTATGAAAAGGAATTTGTTTAATAATTTTGATCGCAAACTTCATAAAAATAAAATAACAGTCATATGAATGTTAAAAGCAAAGCGAATGTTGTAACGCTACGTAAATAAAACGGACTCTGCAATAAATGGAAAAAAAATCAAAAAATAATTTCATTATTTATTTTTTCGAAGCCACATTCTTTGTCGTTTATATGCAAGATGATTGAAGAACGCCTGGCGAACGTGTAATAGTAGCGGCTTCCAAAAGAAGCAGAATTTGTAATAGAATGTGTGCACAGGAGTGGCTAGTTTTGATGATGAAAATTATTCTGCTGGCATAAATCGTCACTCCTTGTGGCACTGTCAGGGGCATGCATCGTTGCACGAAAGCGAAATTTTCCGATATGCATTTTACTAATGAGACTGGAAATGGAAATGAACTATTGCTTAAAGGTTGCACACTTTGCACACACAAAAAAATGGGACAGTTCTATATATACCATAAAATTGTCGAAATCTAACATTCGTTTTCCATGTCTCGAAAGCACGATTCGGATATATATTAGATTTACATATATAGCATTGTTCTAACTTAGAGATTCTGACACAAAATCGGACTTTTTCTGAAATAGCATACCAGTTTTTTTTTTCCATATTTCGATTCTACGATTCAAATTATGAATAGATATTAAATTTTGTAATTTTTAGTGAGAAAACTATGGAGAAAATTAAAAATTCATCTTGGCGCATTTTTTCAGTTTGCGCCAAGAATAATTCACTTGGCGAATTTCTTAATTTACAGCAACCTATTTCGGGGCTTGACGCAGGAGAATTCCTGGGAAGTACTGGCTAGGATCTGTACTTAGGCAGTCTCAACCACGGGGGCACATAAGTTGTCTTCACAGGACTAGGGCCCGATTTTATTCTTAGGTTGGTTCAGGCTTAGCAGGGACCGTACTGGTACTGTTGTGTCTGTTCCTTTGGCTGTGTGTGGAGCTAGATCGGAGTTCACCGACTTTGTCGTCGGGGATTTGGCCCTCATAGTTTCGATACGGGGCCTACGTGTCCCATTGCCTTTCATAGGGCCGGGCCGGGACTGTGGGGTCTGCGTCGTCAGCGAGGAGGTTTCAGGAGCTTGGACAGCTCACCTCGAAAGCAGCCCCAGGACGAGGGTCCAACTCTTGCGTTCTGTACTCTAGCGGAAAAAAAGGTTACAGTTCATACATACTATCAAACAAAGTGAGTAAACCACATTTGGCGTTATTATCGCTTATAACAAATATGCCAAATTTCAAAACAAACCAATATGTAAATTCTCGTTACACATAGAAAATTTTGCATAAAAAAACTCTAAATGTTTTGCACTTATGCTTAGAAATACATCTACTTTAAGACAATGTTAAAATTTTTTGAAGGCTATAATTCAAAATATTTTTCGAAAAATTAATAAAAAATATTTTTAAATAAATAGTTTAAAAATAACTCATAAAAAGGTGGATGAATTTTATTTGGAATGAACCTAAATTTCGAAATGTGAAGGGAAGAAGCAAATAAGTTTAATAAAAAGAGAAATTAATAAATATATACCAAATTCAATTAACATGGAGGAATTGAAATTTTGAGAGGTAATATTTTAGAAGCTACTCGTGCGATTTTTATAAAATTCATCAAATTTTATAAAAAATGCATTCTGGCATAATTTGAATTGTAGAATCGAAATATGTAAACAGACTGGTATGTTTTTTCAGAAAAAGTCCGATTTTGTGTCAAAATAACTATCTTAGAACAATGCCATATATAAATCTAGAATATATCCCAAGTCGCGCTTTGGAGGCATGGGAAACACAAGTTAAATTTCGACAATCGATCCAGTAGAACGGGAGATATAAGGAACTGAACCATTTTTTTTTGGCAAGGTGTACATAGGAATCCCGCAATCCATTGTCGGCAAGGAATCTGTTTTGATGAATTGCTGTATTATAGTCACAGCTTTACAAATAAAGTGCTTGTCAGTGAATTCTGAGTTCATGTAGCGATGCATATAGCTGAAACTTTGAATGGACAAGAACGATTTACATCAGCTGAGCACTTTTACCTAACGCACAATAACCAACCTGTTTCATCTCAAGGAGCCATTTCTGCGCACACATTGCATTAAAAAAATCCATTTATTTTCATTCCTTCTACTATATTTAAAAATTTTGCCCGATAGTTTTGAATCACCCTGTATATAAAAAAACCCACGACAGCATTAATTGATATATTTGCGTATGTTATTAATATTTTATAGTATACTTGTTTAAATATATTTCTTAGATACATAAACTACTAACAGAATGGAGTTAAATAGGGAATACGCTTATATTAAAGTAATTGAATTGAAGTTAAGAAATAACTAGATTCATAGTCATAGTTTTCTTTCCTTTGAAAGTATCTGTAGAAATGATAATTTAATTAGCGCAATATTCTATTAACCTTACAAAGTTTAATTTACTCAGTACTCCAGTTACTGGAGCTGCAATAACCTGTAACTTCAGTTATGTAGATCTCACCTTTTATTTAGGACAAACAAAAATTAAAATTGTTGCCAGTTTATTAATTATTCCTTTTCTTCAAAGAACATAAAAAGTTTGAAAGATTGTAATATATATTTCCAAAAAATATATAATTTTGATGAACGTTCACAAATTATTTATTGCCTTAGCTTTAACTGTAATGTACTGCAAGTGGATAGACATAGCATGTATATTCAATTAATTGAATTCAGTAAACGCATAATGTTTGATAAATATTCATATTTCATGATTAATTCATATTTCATGGTTAATGCATCAGCATTTAAACTGGGCTTACGTAACTCAATATAGTAATATTTATTCAGAAATGATTGTAAGAAAATATTGTGCAATATCAACTGAATTTACTCGTATTGCATTCACCCATAATAGCAAAATTATATTTGTTAAAGAATATGCTTCGTTTTAATGTTTCCTCTTGTAACTTGGGATGTTGTCTTGTCTCTTATAACTTGTAGGGTATCGAACTTGTGAGGTTTGAAGACTTTTACTGCTGCAAACCATAACCAATCCTTTGAGGTATCGCTAAGTCTAAAAGTAGGTATAGAAACTTGAAAACGGTGTAAAAGATCCTTTTATTTTAAACTCAAATAGAAGGCACACCTAGTGCTTACAAATTCGTCAGCATTTATGGGGAGAACTCAAGGCAGAAATTCGAATGTAAAGCTAAATTTAAATATCTAATAGCCAAAGACTACACAGAGTAATTTATAGCGAAGTTGGCTCTGAGCTTAACCGGCGTGAATTTAAATTATCTTTAAGCACAATGCAAAGCGGAAGACTCGAACACTTATCTTAGAATAGAAACCTAGTAATGTAGAAAAAGCAAACAACCCCTTCAAAAGCTAGAACAGGCTTTGTTTTAACAATCTCAAACACTCACTTAAATACACGCGAACTAATTTGCATTCTGGCGAGGAAACGGAAAGAGAGAAGTGGCAGTAAAGATTCAAAACATAAAATAACTGTAAACTCAAAAACTCTTTAAAATTTCGAAACGTGTTACACAACTGCTAAGGCCCAGTGGCGCAGTGGCTAGGACGATGTGCAGCACCTCAGTTCCGGGAGTTCACTCATTTTCGTTAGCCAGAGCGCGTTTCGTTGCTATACCGCTGTTACGTCAGTAAGCCTTTTGACCATTTCGGATTATCATCACGCCTGTTAACTTTTTGAGAGTTAACCCGTTAGGTGCAAATTAACGTGCTAATCCAGCACTCTTTATTTTAGATTCGACTTGAACTGTAGTCCACATTTAAGTTTCCCACCGCAAGTTGACGTTTTTGTGCAACCGCACGAAGATCGTGCCTTTCTGTTGACCTTTGAATTAATAAAGGGTTACTTTTAACCCTTCTGTGCTGGTATACCTGGGATGGACAAGGTTGATTTAGCCTTCCGCCACTTGAGCGGGTCGATAAAGTGGATACCAAGTTCGCTTGAGGACTACGCACCGGGGGGGGGGTTCTTGTGACAAGCTGACCACTTGTCCAGGGCATACGCTCATGCACCCCGGGGCCCACGATTTAAATGAAATGACTCAGTAAGATAAAACTGTATTTGATTTCATATAGAACATATTTATAAACTTCTTAGATTACGCGAGTCATTGCGCCATCTTTACCAGTTCAATAGCAGAACAACAACTAAAGATGTTATTTGGACTGCCTAAATTCGCAGAGTTGCAGCAATTAATGAAATTAACATCCGCTTTTGCTAGACGGACAGAATAAATTTCAACCTAACAACGTGGCCTTGGTATTTTACGAACAGGAACTTAATTTTCAATCAAACACATTTACGAACTCGCAGCAGCAGCAGTCAAAGCAGTCTAAACTTGAAGTCCTACTAAAATTTAAACATTCTGCATTTTTGTATTCTGGTGGCGAAGTCGAAACAGTAGACGTGAAGGAAAGATTTAAGATAAGAAATAACGATTAATTAAAATAAACATTCCAACTCAAATTTCTAAAAACAAGAATAAATAGCACGGAAACGTAAATTTTAACTTTTAATATGAATACAACGTCTACTTATCTCCGCAAATAAAATTCAATTTTTTGCATTCTGGTGAAGAAAAAGTTAAAATAATCATTAAAAAGCAATCCAAAAAATGTCATCCATTTCTTAAGCAAAAAGCAATGATAATACCGCTTTCAATCGTTTTTCTTTTCTATCTCAAGATAAGAGCTGGATTTTTTTTCTGACATTAAATTCGTTGCCAATCAATCACAAAAGGGAAAAAAAAGGGAAGTAGAAAAGTCATTTATTTTTTCATACTTATTTACATTCTGTATGATATAATGTAAGTAAACTCAATCAATCAACGAAAAGGCTCATTTTGTCTTGAGTGAGCACTCTTTTTTCCTACGTTCTGCAGAATCTGATTTCATTTTCCCGCTAATTAGATCAGGATTTAATTAAGCACAACATTTCTATATCTTTTATGAGAACATTTTTTTAACATGGAGCCAAATTTTCAAGTGACATTCCATAGCAATTGTACTTTGTATAAACATTACAATGCAAAGTTTGTACATAGCTAAGAAAGTACTTATTGACCATTCTACAATGCCTACATTCTACGGCTTTCAATCACTGAAGTCAAAAATACGTGCAATTTACTTTAAGGAAGCGCAGTTATAAACTGGAATTTTCTTGCTGGTCTTAATAAAGCGTGCAATGGAAATGACTCAGTGAGGAAACACATACATGTTTACACATGCATGAACTTTACTGCAGCAGTAGTAGTATCTATTTCCGTCATCCTCGTTAAACGGTAATTATACTGTATGATAGGAAATTCTAACACATTTTTCGCCGCCTGGCTTACCTTATAACCATGGGAGCGATAGTTGATGCAGACGATTCGCATCGCTTAATTGGTTCCCCACAGTCCGTTTCCATTTAGCGCGTTTCGCTTCATGAAAGGAGCGTGAATGAAGGCTGGCATAAACTGCAGTATTTTGATGCATTGATAACCCCAATCAGGAAAAACCTTGCATAAATTAGCGCATAAAAACAACTTTAGTTAAATTGCAATTTAAAAGCCCATGCCTGCCAGCTACAGTGCGAAATAAAGCTTTTGCTGTAGATAGTAAACACTTTTGATGAAGGTCCAGACAAGTTAGAAATAAACGTGCCTGGTGTTTAGTAAATTTTTGCACTTAAAATATGTAATGAGGGAACAGCAGCTAAGAATAAGATTGGAGGCGAAAAAGGCCGAAAACGAAATACATGTCCGAGATGAAAGTCTGGTAAAGAAACATATTCACTTCATTTTGACTGTTTAGTTTCAGTTTACATGGCTCATTGGAGTATTGTAAGAAGGACTGTAAGGTTTCCCTTATTTTGCATAGCAAATTTATTTTAAGTTTGATACCTTTCCTGAACCTCTCAACTTCCCCTTGTATTTTCTCGCCAGGATGCAAATTGCTAATTATTTTAATGTTCTTATTATTTTATCTTAATTTTAGATTCGACTTGAATTATAGTCCACATTTAAGTTTCCCGCCGTAAGTTGATGGTTTTTTGTAACCGCACAAAGATCGTGACTTCCTGTTGACCTTTGAATTAATAAAAGGTTACTTTTCACCCTTCTGTGTTGGTATTTATATATTCACGCCTGTGCGAGAATTCCTCAGGTTCATTCTAGGGTCTAGCATTTGTGTATGTGGAATAGCAGAGACAGATCTTACGAGATTTATTTTAAAATGATGGAGTACAAGGAGATTGATTACAGATGGTTACTGTATTCAGAAATGTGGTTTTTAGATTATAACTACGAAATAACAAGGTTAGCTTATAAGGTATTTCTCTCGCCTTCTTCGCATGCCTTCGTGGTGTAGTGGTCAGCGCGCTGGACGTGTATTCCAGAGGTCCGTAGTTCGAGTCCCGGCGAAGGCGTTGCTCATTTTTCAATTCTCCTGCTTCAAAAAATACGTAATGTCTCTACACCGGCGCCCGAACTAAAAAGGTAGTGGATGATGATTCTCCACCACCGGGATTTGGCGATTGGGGTGCTCAAAACCCCAGTGGCCTTTTCGGGTGTATATAAGGTATTCTATGTATATAAAAGAGGGTGTATATAAGGTATTCTATGTATATAAAAGAGGGTGTATATAAGGTATTCTATGTATATAAAAGAGGGTGTATATAAGGTATTTCTCCAACCTTTTTGGTATGCCTTCGTGGTGTAGTGGTCAGCAAACTCAACGCGTAACCGAGAGGTCCGTGGTTTGATTCCCGGCGAAGGCGTGGACCATTTTTCATGTCTTCTGCTTCCAAATAAATATCTAATGACTGTATAAGCTAATTAATAAATAATTTATTTACTTCCTTGTACGAAGCACGGAAAGTGTTCTAATCGCAAAGAAATTTCGGTAGATGTTCACGACTGGTAAGTTGTTCATGATCTGCCGGTGTTAGTGTTCAGGCAAAATGGATAAATGAAGGTGAAACCAGCAGGACAGGACAGGACAGGTGAAACTAGCAGCAGACTTCAAGTGTTGGTCGTCTATGCGTCATCAAAGAAAGACTTTGGAGACTGTCCTCCTTGCTCCCGCAAAATCGGCGCCAGGCAGTGGCTCAGCTGGCAGTCCAATACAATGCAGGCCCAAGTGCAAGTGTTTTGGAGCACATAGTTCAGCGGACAGTGTTGAATATGGGACTGCGCTGCAGACGTTCCATTCGTCTGTCTGTATTAACTAAGCGTTATTGCCAATTATGCCTACAGTGGGCTCAGGAACATCGAGACTGGACCATGGATAAGTGGACGGCAGTAGCCTGGTCAGATGAATGATGATTTCTCATTCATCACTTCGATGGTCGTGTCAGTGTACGCCGTCTTCCAGGCGAACTGTTGCTGCCCCCCGTACAGCATATCATACACAGGCTAGTGTTAGAAGTATTATGCTTTGCTGGACGTTGTCATGGAAGGCACTGGGACTCTTAGTTGTAATAGAACAGACCGTGAAAACTCCGGATTATCTGAACATAACTATGGATCAGTTGCAACTTACATGGCGTCTTCCCAACTGGAAATGGAATCTTCCAACAGGGCAAAGCTCCATGTCATAAGGCTCGAATTGCGTTGGAATAGTTCGAGGACCATAAGAAGGAATTCCAATTAATGTCCTGGCTCCCTAACTCGCTAAATCTTCACTCGATAGAGGAAAATCGCGATATCATGTGGTGGCAGATCAGAGTTCAAGCACGTCCATGTCGGATTATCTGGACTTGACGCGACATTTGGTGCAACCTGCCTCCTGTCATCTACCAAGAACTTGTAGTATCCACGCCAAGGCGAGTTAAAGCTGTTTTGCAAGCCAAAGATCCTGCAACGCGTTATTAAGTAGGCGTTCATATTGTTTTGGTTCTTCAGCGCACACAGACGCACACACATACACCCATGCCGGGTTAAGAGCCCTTACCTCCCTTTACTTTCGCAACCGTTGGTTGTAGTCACCACTTCCAACTACACAAGTGTTTAAATTAAAAAAAATATTCTTATTTTGAGAATTTCAAATTTCAAAATAAAATTATTCTTGGACAAATAATGAAATCTAACTCTTAATATTGTCCCCGTTTCCTATATATTTGAGAAAACTTTATACCAGTTATGAAAAATTAAAATTACAGGAAGTTTGACTTGCATACAATAAAAATCGATGATTTCAAAATTTGTTATTTTTAATGTCATTTTTAACTTGCCTGAAGATTCGAGTAATTAAATTAGACTAAGTCGAGGAAATGAATTTAAATGAAGTGCAGCAAAAATGTGTATAATGTAATAAGCGTAGAAAGAAGTCGTGTGCTGCCTATATCAGATTTTTTATTTGATAATCTAACTGTTCATGTAGAAGCCACTGAACATGAAACAAGAGAAAATATATATATAAAACTACAAAGAAAAAGAGAAAGCTAGGCTTTCGCAAATGCATTACGGAATTCGTTGCTAGGGGCCAATAGAGAAGGACGTGTATCAGTGGAAGCGTCTGCCGCCGGCAGGATGGAAAGGGGAAATAACTAAATTAAAATGAAGAAATAAGCGATTATAGTAAATTAAAGTTAGAATTTTATTTATGTATTTCTTATAATACACACACGCACACACACATATAAACATTTGTTTAGAAATAAATAATTAATCTAAAAATACTAATAGCAGAATCAAGCGTGCTGTAAAATGTTGCAAGCAAAAAGTTGAATAAAATAACTAAGTCTTGAAAATAATAGTTGGCTAGAATAGAAAAGAAACACGCCAATGTGACAATCAAATTATTTTAACCAGCTTTAATAGCTTATTGTGTGACTAGTCTCAGACTGCGTTACCTGCATTTGCATTAATTCTATTTTTAAATTTAATTTAAATCTGTGAAATAGCGGAGGTTCGTCTTTGGCACACCGATTGCTTTCTGTTCATTTAAGGAATCAGTATAAAGGTTATTCTTCTGAAGACTTGTAATTTATTTCAGAATAAAGCGATAACTCGCTCGTCTACTAGGGTTGGTAGAATATTGAGATAAGCTTATATATACAGCAGAAACTCTACTTCCAAGTTTCATTTATTAATCTAAAAATTACAAAGAATCTAGAGGATGAATGGAACTCTTTTTTGCAAATGTATGTAATACTGGGCTGTAACTTGGAGTCATACTGATTGAAAGATGCAAGAAAATAACGTAAGCAGAATTTTAAGAAACGTTGGGGCTGATTTTTATTTCCTTTTATGAATTAAAGGGAGTAAGAGAGTATTGTAATCACAAAAAACTTCGGGTATCGTATTTGAACGAAAATATGCATTTTGATCGCTATCGATTGCAATTTAAACATGTTTTTGAGTGACATCTGTACGTAAGGACGGAATAAAGGACTCTTTCTACCCAAAAGATTTATAAATTTGATTTAAAATGGATTCAGCAGATAATATTTCGTAGCGTCAGTACGAATGTATGTATGTATCTCGCATAACTGAAAAACGAGTAGCCTCAGAACGTTGGAATTTTGTACATAGGATTGCAATAACATGTAATTGTGCACCTCCCCTTTTGATTGCAATCGGAAGAATCAAACGTGTATATATACTAAGTAATAAAGTTGTTAGAAGTATCTGAATGAAACAAGCCAGAAACATTGAAACTGAATCCCGAAAAAAATGTTTTTAAAAGAACCTTGAATTTGGAGCTTGAAAAATAGAAATGGAAACTTTGTTACTGATAATTAATCAATCAATCATGAAAAATAGTTACTAAATTAAACAATTAATTGTCATTGATCCTAAATTGGTTGACTTTTCAAGAGGAACAAACTAACCCCCGTTCAATTAACAATGATAAATAAATGCCAAGATGTTTCGTCTTTTATTCAAGTAAGAATTATGAAGCCAAATTGAGAATTTAAGCCAAACTTGTAAGCTGAGTTTAATCCAATTAGTGAGATTAAAGTGAAATGAATTAAAGGTGTATGACTATAAAGAAAAAATTATGAATTCATTATGAATGTTGCAGTTCCGTTAATTAATTTTTTAGAAATCTTGAGAAAATTGAGTAGTAGTAAAAAACGCTTTAGTTAAATTAAGTAGTAATAATTTTTATTTTCTTCTTTTGCACTGCTGGCCACCGTAAATGCAACACCCTGAAGGAAGCATGCAAATAACATGACATTTACAACATGCATTAGCGGAGGTGAGACCCGAGAGTATGGATTATCTTTTAGGGAAATCGGAAGTCGTGTTGGACGAAACCAAAAAACTGTAATGCGGATATGGGACCGTTGGATGCAGGAGGGTACGACTGACCGAAGTGTTCGATCGCATCCACCTCAGAGCACCACTTCACGTGACGACAGGAAAATTGTGCGCATGGCAGTGACGGATCGCTCAGTCACATCACGAACCATACCACATCACATTCAGTCTGTAACGCATCATCCAGTGTCTGCGCGTACCATTCGACGCCCTTTACTGCAGAGTGGTCTGTTCACAAGACGTCCATTGCTTCGTCTATCCTTGACGCAGAAGCACAGACGTCTCCGCTGCCAATGGTGCGATGAAAGAAGGATGTGGACGGCAGAATGGAATGAAATTGTCTTTACTGACGAGTCACGCTTCTGTCTGCAACACCACGATGGTCGGATTCGAGTCTGGAGACACCGTGGAGAGAGGAGGCTCACAGCCGTTTTATGCACCGTCAAACTGGTTCTGCACCGGGTATTATGGTATGGGGCGGTATTGGATATCACTCTCGCACTCCTCTAGTACGCATTGCCGGTACTTTAAACAGTCATGGCTACATCTCCGAGGTGTTGGAGCCAGTTGTCCTTCCTTGCCTTCAGGGCTTACCCACAGCCATATTTCAACAGGATAATGCCCGACCACACGCGGCACGCATTGTCCAACGGTTCTTTGTAAATTGCCAGATTGAATTGCTTCCCTGGCCGGCTCGCTTTCCGCATCTTTCGCCGATAGAAAGCATGTGGTCCAAGGTGGCTGAATGATTGGCCCAGATTACATCCCAGGCTGCCACACGAGATCAACTTTGGCAACGTGTGGAAGCTGTTTGGTCTGCTGTACCCCAAGAACACATTCCAAGAATACATTCCTCCAGGCATCATTTGCCTGCAGAACTACAATGGAGAGCCATTGGGAGACTAGAGGCAGGACAAAGTCAAACAGAAGTGGCCAGATGGTTAAATGTGAGTCCTTCTGTGGTTCAGAGACTTTGGAGGCAATTTCAAACCACAGATTTGGCCTCTAGGAAGTTCAGCCAAGGACGGCCAACTGCTACGACGAAGCGCCGATGACCGATATTTGACATTATGTGCGCGCAGGAATAGAACCGCTACTCCGATTCTTCTTAGATCCTCCCTGGCTGCAGTGGTCTGTATGCGAGGCGACCAGCCATTTACGTGCCGCTCACGTCACGCCATAAGGGGAACCGTTTTCAGTGGGCAAGGAAACATTTTCACTGAACGCCTGATCAATGAAGGGTTGTTCTCTGTACGGATGAGTCCAGGTTTAGTCTAGAAACCGATAGTAGGCGTTTTTTGATATGGAGAGAATCTGGAACCCGTTATTATCCGTCAAACATCCGTGAAAGTGATGCACACGGAAGGGGCAGTGTCTGTGTTTGGAGTGGCATCTCTTTGGTTGGACGCGCATACCTCCATGTCTTTCCAAGGAGAACCGTGAATGCTCAGGTTTATAGAGATGACATCCTTGATGCTTATGTCCGACCATATGCCGGGGGAATAGGTGATATTTCCTGTTACAGGACGACACTGCAAGACCACACAGAGCTCGCATCGTAGATGATTATCTTCAACAGGAAACAATTATGCGCATGGAGTGACTAGCTCGATGCCCGGACTTGAATCCTATCGAGCACGTTTGGGATACTTTAGGGAGACGTCTAGCTGCTCTCAATCCGCCCCCTCAGACCGTTGCTGCGCTTGCAACTGTTTTGTAAGAATAATGGTTCTGGCTTTCAATGGAACTGATAGACTCCATAATTAAAAGCCTCGCACATCGCGGTATGTGCTGTATTGCTTCTAGAGGCAATTATATTCCACATTGAAGGTACTTTTCCTATAGGAAACTGATACCTTCGATTTTTTCATATTATACATGGACTAATTTCTATACAACCGTAGTTGTCTGGTGATTTCTTTTTATGTTACTTGATACCTTACTGTGTCTTGTATATCGTAGGTAAGTTTCGTAAAATTCTACATGTAGCGTTTTCAGAAATCGTGATGTTTCCTTAATTAATGATAATCAGTGTACATGGCAACCAAGGTTTTGAAAAACGACAAGCGCTTACTTAAAACGCTCTTCATGACGATTTCTTGAACCTGATCTAGATTAGGATTTAGTAAAGGAGGATAAAGGCAACAAAATAGCAAAATATGTGTACGGTATAAAAAGACTGGCTTGTGTTTTGATAATTTTTGCTTTTGAGAAAGCTGTGAATTGAAGTTTGCTGAATATTGAGGTAAGTTTGCATTTGTATGACGGTAACTGTTTGCTTAATGCTTAGTAATAAAAGTATTTTTTTATGAAATCAAAGACGTACATATCAAGGAAACTCTAATTACTAACTTTCTCTTTAAGAAAATACTTACTAAAATTTTTGTTAAATTATTAATTAAGAAATAATACCAAAAAGAAAATTAAATTATTTCGAAGTGGATTTAGAAACTAAATTGCTACACAAAAATTATTCAACGAATCTAACGAATTTACTGCTTCTTTTTTTCAGCGTCGAATTAATTAGCAAATAAAGAAGTTCTTTCATTTCGATTTTAATAAAGCGGAATATTTTTTATGCCTTGTAATCATACACGCTTCTGATTTTAATCAAATCCGAAAGGATAACTTAGCTTTCTCTCCCACATCTGTGGAAAATTATTTTCACTTCTATCTTTTGTTGCACCGATCCTTTTCAGATTATTTCTAAGATGATATTAAATCTATAATATTAAGAAATTTTTATATTCGCTGCGGAATTCCATTAACTTTGTAATTTTGGAAGGATAATTTTTTGTAACTTGATTCTGTATGTAAGGGAGTTATTGAAAAATGATATAGAATGATTTACTGCTTAATAAAAACACTATCATTTATTTTCAACGATTTTATTGAAACGAATATATAGCTTCTGAAATAACTGACTAATTTCTGTGAACGATTCTTTTCAAAATTTAAACGTAATATAACTCTAGTTTATTCACTCAGTGAACTAAAAAATTTAAACCATAAACCTAATATGTAAAATACATCATAACACAAAGAAAAAGCGTTTTTGTCAACGTCTGAATTTCTTTTCTTTATCCTTTATGATTTCTGAGCAATAGTATTTCTTGTCCTGATGACTACTACATGAAATATACAAATAAATGACTCGTCATTTATTATTTATAATAAATATGAAAATTACATTTTTAATTTCATTTTATAATTCCATACCTTTGTTAAGTTTCCTTTTTTAGAAGATAGTTGTGTTTTGTTTAAGATATACGCTTCTCCAGTTGCTTTCATACATGCCAGGAGATTTTAAAACTTTAGAACATCATTCTAGGTAAGCTTTTTAAAAATAACCAATGGCAATAACTGTAAACAAGCATACATTTTGTTTCTTTAAAATATTCCCTTCTTAAGGACGAAGTTGAAGTGGATTTCATAATTTGGTTTTATTCAGCATATGTCTCATGTTTTGGTATTAAGACTCAACAACGGGAAACAGCAGTTTTTTTTTTATGAAACGCGACTACAGTTAAGCAGATCATTAGAAAGAAAACTTAATTTCTTCTTCAAAGAAGATGAATATTTTGATTTGCTGCCCAGTTTTAAGGACTCACTAGAGAGAATCACACTAATCCACACAGGTTATACAAATTACTAACTCAGATTAAAAGTACACGACTGTACCGAATTTGAAAAATGCAGGCTATTTTCTGTTTCCCAAAATAAAATTTCTTTTTGAAGAACAAGATCCTGACGATTTCTTGGTTAGGTTAGTCAATTATGGTAAAGCACACGAGGGCTATCTGCCTAAGGGGAGGGATGCCTTCGGGGAGAACTTTCTAAGGGAAACTGGTTCGTATACACGTTACACATGGGGAAAACCACGAAAACACCCATACAGCCAGCCCGTTCACGGGATTCGAACCTCGGACCGAACTACCAGTGTTCAGCGTCTTTACCGCTCGGGGGCTGACGATTTCTTGGAAATGCAGAAATGAGCAGTGGGAATAAAAGAGCATTTCCTTATTGCTGAGTTTTGTGAAATTATCCAGAAGATTAAGTATTTACTTCTAAAGCATTGTAGGCATTCAAATTCGCTGAAACAACCTTGTATTTGGCGTACATTTACTAAGAATACTCAATCGATTTCGAGGCAGTTACAGGTCTCTCCTCATCAGGACAACAAAATATCTAGAAAGGGAAAGCAAGAACCTTTACCTTTCTAGATATTTTGTTCTCCTGATGAGGAGGGACCTGTAGCTGCCCTCGAAATCGATTGAGTGGTCTTAGTACGCCAAATACAAGATTGTTTCAGCGAATTTGATTGTTACATTGGCATGTTTCTCTTCTATTCCATTGTAGGCACGTTGTGTGTATCTATTTATGTAGTAAATATTTCGAATATTCTTAACGAAATAATTTGAGTTTCATATTTTTATCTTCCAATGTGTGCATCTTCGATGTAAGGAAGATAAATTTTTAAAGTTCAGAACTGTTTTCATACTGCCATGATGGTCACTGCTTCGGTATTTTCATACTATAAACACAGTGTACTGAAAATTAGCAACCTTTGCCAGATCTTGACAAATTGCAATTTTTACTGTACTAAAATATAAGACGAAATTCGAAAGTAGAGGTATATATATTATAAGGTATTTCTCCGGCCTTCTTAGCATGCCTTCGTGGTGTAGTGGTCAGCACATTCAGCGTGTGTTCGAGAAGTCCGTGGTTCGAGTCCCGGTGAAGGCATTGCTCATTGTTCCTATCTTCTGCTTCAGAAATAACGTAATATCTCTACAGTGGCGCCCCAGCTAAAAAGGTGATAGATGGTAGTTCTCCACCACCATAATTTGGCGATTGGGTCCCCTAATTCCCAGTCGCCTTTTAAAAGGGGGAGTATATAAGGTATTTCTCTCGCCTTCCTAGCATACCTTCGTAGTGTAGTGGTCAGCACACTTGGTGCGTATTCAAGAGGTCCGTCGTTCGAGTCCAGGCGAGGACATTGCTCATTTTTCATCTGTCCTGCTTTCAAAAAATATCTAATATCTCAACAATATCCAGGCAAGAAGAAAACTCTAGCCCATTCCCAAATTATGGAAAATCTATTTGGAGTACCAGAAAGAGCGAAAATCCCAACAGCTAGCTGGAAAGGCCCAGCCAAAGCATAAGAGAGAAACACAGGGAGAAAAAAAGGGACAGAAATAAACAAAGTACAGGGGATTTTTTCCCTAAAGACTGGTTGAAGAAAAATGATGAACCTGAGCGGCAGAAAAACAGAAATCAAATAATAGAAATTACTTGTATAGCACTTAACTATCTAACTAACTAAATAAATGAATTTAATTAAACTTAACATCGGAACGCCAAAAACAAGCAGACATAATACCTGTAGCGAAATTTAGACAGAATTCTGGAATCTATATCCACTTTGTGAATTTTATGGTTCTTCTATCACAGAATTGACACCAATTTACATTTTTGAGTAGTTATCTACTCTACCATCGGTATGCAAATTATTGATAAAATACAATTTTATGAGTTCAAAAGTTTACAACTAACATATCACGAAAGCATCACAAAAACACATCATCCATATTTTATTTCTAATAAGTTACTTCCGTTTTATAATGCAACAGAACTTCAGTTATTCTAGAGAGCACATATCAGTTAATATTGTGAAATTATTAGACATTCAAAGTGTATTCATAATGTATGTATCAAAATGTGTTCCGCTATCGCATTTTATATATACAGGAGATGTTCACCTCGATGGCATAGAATCGATATTGCCGTAAATTTCCGTAAAGATTTAAATTCTATCAGTAAAATGGTTATAACTCTCAGGACTCTATAACTTTTATAATTCTTATAACCCTTATTACTCTTATATTTTTCTAACTCTTTATAACTCTTATAAAGCATGAACGACTATGATGTTTAAAAGCATCATGTTGTCAAATGTTCGCTTTTGGGACGATAACACATATCGCTTATAACGCTTATAATGCGTATAACACTTTTAGAATTATCCTCCCTTCTGCGGCGAATTAGTTTTGCAGTGTATTGTTTTTCAAATAAAGCATAAAATCTTATTATGCTAAAATACATGGCATTTTTTTCGGACCATAATGTATATCTCTTGCAATTTATATTTATAACTCTTCGCTTTTGGGACGATAACACATATCGCTTATAACGCTTATAATGCGTATAACACTTTTAGAATTATCCTCCCTTCTGCGGCGAATTAGTTTTGCAGTGTATTGTTTTTCAAATAAAGCATAAAATCTCATTATGTTAAAATACATGGCATTTTTTTCGGACCATAATGTATATCTCTTGCAATTTATATTTATAACTCTTTATTATGTATTTTAAATGTTTTTATATATTTCACTCTTATGTGGTTGTATGTGTGATTGTAAGTGTGTCAGCATTTGAATTTTTTCGGCACTTCCTTGATAACTCGGAATTCAATAATATATAACTTTTTTTTAAACATAAATTTAAGCGAAATATATTGGTTTCAGACCATTTTAATTAAAAATAATAGCTCTAAAACTGTTTTTTTTTAAATTTGAAATAAACCAATCAAATTGAAGAATTTTTGTTTTTTAATTTTTTAAAAAAATTTAATTATTATGATAATTATTATGATTGCATATAAATAAATATGGTTTGGTTTTATAATTGTATATTTTTCAAATTAAAAACAAAAATTTACTGTAAATTTTGTGTATAAATCAATACATAGATACATTAGCTTTTGGTGTGCCACGAAATTCCAGAAAGATTTTTTGTGCGTCGCAGGTGAGAAAAGGTTGCGGAACACTGGTATCGTGTCAGCCCACTCAACGCGTAACCGAGAGGTCCGTGGCTCGATTCCCGGCGAAGGCGTTGCTCATTCTTTTATATATCTCCTGCTTCCGAAATAACCTAATGTGTCTACAAGTTGACCAAGTATTTGAACAAACATAAATAAATAAATGGTCGCAATATGAACTTTCATCTTTTCTCAAAAAATGAATCTTTTACGATTTTTAGATATTTTATGAACTTTTCAACCTTAAGATACATATGGACATTTTGCATTTTTTAAGATAGCAAGGAGCAGACTAATTAGGCAAGGAGCAGCTTAGGTTACATGAATATCGAAAACTCACGACAGACTATCAACCTAAGAATACTGATGCCTTGGTGGACGGCTTTCTGAGAAAAATTGGTTTGTATCCGCTGCATACATAGGGAAAACCACAAAAATCAGTCCAGCAGACAGCCTGTTCCCGTATGATCGAATCTAAGCCAGGTCGAAGTACAAGTATTCAGTGGTCTTAACCACTCGGTCACAGGTAGGGCCAGAACGAGGAGCAGAAAGTAACAGAGATGTTTGAGTCGAAATTTAATTCAGAATGAAATTGTTCTGATTTCGACGTCATTTTGATATATGACTAAATGCTTAATTTAGTAACTCTCAAAAATTATTGTTGGTTGTTTGAGTTTCAGAACTTTGCAAAGAATGTCATTTCGCTTGATATACTAGAGTTCGAAATAGCTGGACAATTAATAACGTCTATCATTCTTGTAACTATATTCGTCACTGATTCACATTGATTTCTTAATTCTCTAATTGACTTTTAATTTTTCCTAATTGACTAGCATTAATTATGCATTATATATAGGTTAACAGTAATAAATATTGTCTTAAAATGTACTGTTAATATAACAGACATAGAAGGATTTATTGTAACTTCTAATATATTTTTATAATAATAATAAAAAAAAATCCGAAAGCTTTCAGATTTTACATTACGGCAATGGGGCGTTCGCTTAACATTCTGCGTGTTACCTTATTAAATATCACGTTCTTCGCACTTAAACCATAAAATTCAGTTCAACAGCAATATCGTATAATAATTTTAAAACGAGCATATCTTTAGAATTTCCGATACATAGTCTCGCGTGCTGGAGATAAAAATGATTTTTTCGTACAGTGTTGCCATTGCTCCCTTTGAAATCGTTGCGTTTGTTAATCAAAAATTCATTAAAGGTTTACAAAATATGAAATAGAAAATAAAAAAAATTCCAGATACTTATATTCGAGTGAAAACGTACATTATTCCAAATTTGATGGCTCTCAGTACCGTTGTTTTATCACAATGCGAGAAACATACACACATTTATGTAGCTTCTTCATTATTTAATTTCTTTAAATATAATACAGATCTCTAATATTTGGTGGCAACAATTTGAAAAGGGAATTAACGTTTATAGTAAATCGACGCAAAGTCGCAGTAGAAATAGTAGTTCTGGGTAAATTGCTCCTTTGGATTAAAAAGTAATAGCAGTAGCAGTAATCCTGTGCACAGTTTGTTAAAAAATAACGTCGGCTACGATATATCTAATGCTTTCAAATTAAAATTACTAAAAGTTTTCTTACTGAATATGTATTGAATAATTATTAAGAATGACTTCCGAACTTAAAAAAAGATATGTATCAAAAATGTATATTATATTTAATAATAATGAGCAGAATATAGACATTAATGTGAGATTTATTTTTCAGCCCCATTTTAAAAACTTAAAATACGCTCCAATAGAAAACTTAACTTTTTCCAGACTGTTATAAAAATAGATAATTTTTAAAAAGTGTATATGCCACTTTAAGCATATATCGTAATATAAACCTGACGGGCAAATTTGGGAAAGTAACTTTATCATTTAAAATTTTGATAAATTCTCGACACATATTTTGGAAACGGAAAAGAATTCATAATCTGGAAACTTTAGATTGCAGTCTAACTTTTGGAGGCGTTTACGTTTAAAGTTTTCAAAAGATTAGTAAGTATTTAAAAATTTAGAAAATGTAAAAATCATAAAATTTAAAAAAAGGCCATTCTAATCTTTCATTCCAGTTCAGCTCCTAAAGTATTTTGCTAAGAAATACTTTAGGAGCTAATAATGGTTCTAGAAATAAAAATGCTCCTAGAAATAATAATAATAATAATAACAATAATAATGATGCTAATAATAATGCTCTTAAAAATTTATAGGAGGAATCATATTGGTTAGAATATTATGCTTGGGTATTCAAGTTATAAACAAAAATCTTTTATATAAACTGAGTTGTTAAAAAATAACAACGTCAAATTGTAAAAAGGAGAAATCTTGCTGTAATGTTAGTTCATCATATATTACTGCCAGGCGGACACTTACGTGCATATTTAATAAAGAAAGTTTTAATTATTCACGCCATAGGTTTGTGTTTTTAAGAAATCGCTTGAGTAAGAAGCTTCCTGTAAATTGTTTCTCCAGGCAGCAATAACGTTCATTTCACCAGGACTCTAAATATGCTTAGTGAAAATAATGGGGTATTTGTCATACAAAATTCATATTTTATTTTCGCTTTTGTAACCGATTTCTATTATATCAATTCCTCATTAAATATTTTATTACAAACGTTAATATTTTGAAATGTATCTCTCTACGAGCATACGGTTTCAATATTCATGACTAGAGAAATTTATAGGAGGAATCGGAAGTGTGTCAAATTTGCAAGCCGAAGGAAATAACAGAATATCTCAATGAAAAGCAAAATAAACAGCAATTGAAAATAAAGCAAATAATTAAATTAAAACAATAACAATTAGAAACTATACTTGTGTAATTTTATGTCCTTAGGTGTTATCAGTACTGATTTTACTCTCACTGATGCCCCCCCCTCGAAAAGTGATGATACGTTCGTGTGATTCTCCATCGTATAATTAATCATGCGGGGATTTTATAGGAAACTATAAACGTCAAAATGTATCAAATTACCTCCAAGAAGAATTTATTCATTGAAATTCATCCAGTTGAAAACAATGTTATGAAGGAATTCACTGGATATTTGCCTGTAACTCCCAGTGTGTATCGCTGAGCATTTATAATACTTCCTTTCAAAGGGATCGAAATTGTGCAAATTATTGCAGCTATTCCGAATTTCTTCTTCACAATATATTTAAGTTATACAATGAATACATTATTATCTTATCAAAATATAGAAATAATCTTCCTTTTTTTCTCTCTACAGAGCTCAAAGGAAATTTTTACAATAGCGGTACAATATCATACAAATAGAAGCTTTTATAAATGACTGATTATCAAATAGAATTTAATACTGTATCCATTTCCGTTCTAGTTGCTTTTCGGTGATCCCATGAGAAAGAAGAAATGGATTGAGTAGATGTTTTATTATTCCTCATATACATGTGAATATTTATTTCTCGAAGTCCTAAGTTTTGATACAAGTTATCCAAGCCTCAATTTAATCAAGAAATCAATCCATATACTCATGCTACGGCTAATGCTCAAAATATTCCTTTAACAGCTTAACGTTTTCATAGTGCAAGAACCCCAATTGTCCAAGGCTGCTTACTTTTGAAAAAGTCGCTGAATATTTTAGTTCTCATAATAAGATAATAGTAAATGAATGTATTTACTAATCAGAATAAACTAGCAGATGCCTTCGACAACATCCGCCATTTTCGATCACCGCACATTTCTCACCTTTCCTTCCTTCTCCACATGAGCACCCTTTTTACTTCGTAAAATCATTTCTAGGGTTGCCGTTGTTGTTGCTGAAGTATTAAGTGGTCAGCAATAACTAGTTACAACCCAGCAAAATATCCGAAGAGTCACCAAGACTTTTGTTAGGAATACTTGTCAAACCACGCTACACAGATATGTATGACTATGGCCTAATCTGATCATCAGTCAATTTATCAGACTTTTCAATGACTATGACCTAATCTAATTTATCAACTTACCAATCTTTCAACTTACATGCGATAACATCTGAAGTATTTGCAAAGCATGTCATCACTTTCGTTTTAATTTTTTAAAAATTTACCTAGAATATTATGTAGAGGAATATAAAAAAATCCTTAATTAAAAACAAGTTTTAACTTTTGATTGCATTTCAAACATAGTGTATATTAAGTTACATTTTTTAGGTATTATACAGTAACCTGAAAAACCGATTTCTGAATAGTTCTATTTTTCTGTTAATGATTTGTTTTTAAACAAGATTATAATTGCCATTATTATGGACCCTAGAAATGGCAGGGATTTTATACAAAACGCGTGTCACATTCAGTTTTAAACAACGAATCATAGCCTATTTATGAATATATATATATATATATATATGCATAATTCGCGTCGGGGAAGTACCAGAATAGGCTAGGGTTTCTAAATTACTTTCGATTTATAATCTTAATTACATTAGCAATGTACTTTTAATTAATAATTTGTTTCTTAAGTGTATTTACTTACCACATTTCTCGAAATTCTTTTAAAGTTAAATTTCTCATTGAGGCAATTCACTGCTTTTGGTTTTACTTTTGGTTTTATATAATTCTTTACCCATGCCTATATGGTTAACGAACACGAATTGAGTAATTGAAGAGTTAGGTTTGGAGGCAACTTCCCCTTGAAAAGATCTGTCTCCTGCCTGTTCAACAAAAATATGAAAATCAAAATTATAATTTAAATTAGCAATAGCCTCTTAACTCCCTTTTAATTTCAGTATTTCCTCATTGTATTCTAAAACTAGTCATAACCTTTCCTGGATTGCGTCGTTTCAAGATCAGTCCATGTGATATGGCTTACATAACGCTGATGACGTAGCTACTTCGTAACGCAAATCGAAACCTTTCTCTTATTAAGCTGCGATATTGAAATAACAGCGCACTTTTGCTTTTACCTCTGTTCTCGGTAAGACGCTACCTCAGCGCTCTCTTCCTATTGCAGCAATGTAGAAAGGTAAATGCTCTTGAATAGAGTGCGAAGTGAATTGCGGATACAAATGTCAATTGAAATAAAAATGAATATTTAATATTTCTCTGTTGCCAAGTTTACTTTTCAATATGGGTCAACATTCTACGCCATGAATATAAGTAAGTTTACTTTATTACTTATACATGATGCCTGGGACGATAAAATGCTTCTAGAATGTGCTCAAAGCCTTAACACTCAAATGCTGAAATGGAACAGAACAAATTATATCTTATGGAGGATCAGTTAAAAAACATATTTTGTTATATTAATTTGTGTATTTACCTAAATTTTATGGCTTTAGTGAACAAGCTGCTGTTCTGGCGGGCACTACTTAGTGCATTGATAATCCATGCATCGTTTCACTTCTTTATCAATAGGTTGCATGAATTCATAATGAATCATTTTACTAATAAATATATTTTTGTGTTTTATTAATATCCGTTTTACATTCTACATTTAAACATGCACAGTTTACTTCGTTATCTGAGGGTAACATATCAAAAACAAAGAAAGGAAAAGCAATAAGCATGAAGAGGTAATTTTTTTTCCCTTTTTTCCTTGTTCACGTCAGCAAATCGAAATTTCGCTGTCAAGCAATTATAATGCAAAGCAAGTACCTATTTAAGGAGCCTAGGTACGAAAACAATAATTAGTCCAAAATTTACAAACTTTCTTTTTCCGTTTCTTTGACTTTCAACACGGGAAATAACTAAAAAAATATGTTAAGGGCAATAGGATTCATTTGATGATCCTAAAACATTTTTTACTCATTTCTTTGAAATGAATTTGCAAAAAACCAGCTTTTGAGATGCAAGTAAAAAAGTCAGTACTTGGGTTCTTCATTAGTGGGTATGATGTAGCGAAGATAAGTGGCTCTTACATTGGATTCTTTTGAGAAGGAGTATTGATTATTGGTTTGCTTACAAATTGAGGCAAACGATTTCCAATAGTCACTTTGTTTTTTAGGAAATTTGGGATCCTTTCAGTCGCTCTCTCGGGCAGTTGCTGGGAATAATACGTAATAATAGCGTAAATTGCACGAAACTGTAATACGCTTTTAAGTTTCGCTTTCAATTTTCTTGCTTGAAATACTTACTCACAATTGCTTTTAAAAGAGTTAGAATGCATATCGGAAAGCTACGTGAAACGGACAAACGTAAAACGTGGATATGATATTTCGTATATGCATGTTCATTCGTGGAAAATTGTTATCGGTTTCTTCTTTCTACTGCTATTAACGTGTTAACTGTATAAGTTGCGTGCGAGAGGATAACAATAATTAACAAATCATTCTGATAACAACTGTTATTTTTGACTTAATATGTAGCGTGCAAATTATATTTAAGATCTGCAAAAAGCAGATCGTTTAGATGGCAGAACTATCAATTTCATCATTTCATATTATTATCTGATGGAAGATAACACGTTTTCAACAAAAACTTTTATAGAAACTTCGATATTGTGAATATCTACTTATTTTTATGAAGTAAAAAGGAAGTATTATAATCGGGAAAAGTTTCGGGTATCATATTTTAACGAGAATATCCATTTTTACCGCTATCGAATGCAATTTAACGATGTTTTTGCATAATATCTGTACGTAAGGACAGAATAAAAATTTTTTCCCCCGAAAATTATTAAGAGAAGAGATTTTGATGAAGAGAGATGAAGAGATTTTTACGTGGCTTCTATGTATGTATGTATCTCGCATAACTCAAAAAAGAGTAGCCTCAGAACTTTGACATTTTGTATATGGGACTCCTATAACATCTACATGGGTACCTCATGTTTTGGTTGCAATCGGCTGCACCAAACCTATAAAAATATATGTATATATATACGTAGGTTGATCCAAAAAAAAGTTTACAAGCAGAAGCATTTGAAACGTAATAATTGTGGAGCGAATATTTCCACCCAGGGTGGTTGACAGATGGCGCTAGTTGTCCTACAGCGGTTCTACGAGTATGTAGCGTCAGTACGCAGACACTTAAGAGCGACAGTAATGGCACGACGTCTAGAAAAGTGGTCTCGCATAGAGGTGCGAGCCGTAATTCGATTCTTATGGGCCAAGAATGTGGCCGCATCCGAAATTCACAGACAAATCATTGAGGTATACGGGGACAAAGCAATGAGTAGTTAACAGGTAGCGAAATGGTGTCATTCTTATCAAGCGGGCAGGGAGCATGTGGAAAACCGCAATATGGAAGCGAGCGGCCGTCCAAGTTCTTCAAGGACCGATATCAACACGGCACGTGTTGAAGAAATCATCTAAAGAGATCGACGAGTAACCGTGCGTGAGATTCCCTCAGAGTTGGACCTGAGTTATGGTAATGTTCAGCGTATCGTAACCGATGAGTTGCGATATTCTAAAGTTTGTGCCCGCTGGGTTCCACGTGCATTGCCCGCGGAACATATGGCCACTCGAATGATGTGCAGCCTCACATTTCTTCAGCGATACCATTCAGATGGCCAACACTTCATTGATCGCATCGTTACTGGTGATGAAACACGGCTTCATCACTTCACCCCCACATCCAAAAGAGCCACGATGGAGTGGAAACATGCTGGATCACCGACGAGGAAGAAGTTTAAGGTCACACCCTCTGCCGGTAAAGTGATGGCAACCGTTTTCTGGGATACGAACTGGTGTTATCCTAATCGAGTATTTGGAGCGTGGCCATACCATTAAGGCCGATCGTTATTGTGCCACCTTAACGAAATTGCGTAAAGCCATCCGACGCACACGGCCTAGATTACTGAGCAAAGGCGTCATTCTTCTGCATGACAATGCCAGGCCCCATACAGCTCGCCGAACTCAGGAATTGCTGCAAAGTCCAAATGGGAGGTCTGGAATCACCCCCCCATACAGGCCCGATATGGCTCCAAATGACTATTTCATTTTTCCGGCATTGAAGCGATACTTATCCGGAACACGGTTCACCTCAGACGTTGCAGTGAAAACAGCTGCCGAGAAATGCCTCAATGAGCAGGGATTACTACCAAGACGGGATAAACAAGTTGGTCGAACGTTCTGACAAATGCCTAAACAGGTTTGGCAACTATGTGGAAAAGTGAAGGCCAGATGTTTCTCTTGATTCCCATTTGTATCTTGTTTCTATTGTTAATAAATTCTTTTTCATTTGCCTTGTAAACTTTTTTTTGGATCACCCCTTGTATATAACCACTCTGTTACTCGGCTACGTGAGCTCAGTTTTTTATCCTTATATGTTAGCAAATTGCACATTGTTTGCTTTACAAATGATTGAATTATGTTGTTCGTTAAAGTTTGTTTATAAAGTTTATAAAGTTTGTTCGTTATTGTTTCTTAAAGTTTTTATGTCTTTAGTAAATCTACATACAAGATTTGTATAATTATCAAAAATTTTAAAGCTGTTTAAGTGCGGTTAAGCCTAATTATTTTTAGCATAGCAGCCATATTTGCCTAATCTGAAACTTCTAGATTTGTTGCCAATCTAGAGAAACTAAGCTTCGCAACAACAAAGATAGCGCCTTTTTTTATTATTACTAAATCATGCTTAATCCATTCTGGAATTTATTCGAGGTTATTATTAAGTGTTTAAGATTTACGTCGTAATTTTTAATTTAGATAGTTCAGTTTTTATGTTTTTTTTGCCTTGTCGCGAACTGAGAACTGAATTAATTGAATGAGAAATACTGAGTAATCTGTGAAAAACTGTTTCTTTTTTGTTTGTTTAATTTCTTTAACGTCGTTTTAGATTTATTATAGTATTTGAATAGAACTTGTGCCAACGATTAGCTAATTCTTCAGATGATATACGTAATTTTTGTGCATTTTGAGTTATAAAATGAATGAGATGTAACGCTGTTAAGTAAACTTAGCGCCAGAATGTCGCTATGGTAAACAAATGTAGTAAATTTTAAAGAGTGCATTTATTCTTTTGTGGTTTATGTATACATCAGATTTTTTATTGATTCTGTCCGCTTATTATAAAAACAGTTTCCTTTCGGACCCCAGTTAGAAGTAAAATGCGCAAGGAATTTAACAAGAAAACGATAAAGAGGAAATGTCTTTAAAAAATTTGTAAACAATTTTAGACCCCGCCAGGGGCCGAGCGGTAAAATCGCTGCATGCTGGCAACTCGGCCCGAGGCTCGAATCCCAGGAATAGGCCGGGCTGCATGGGCAATTTTGTGGTTTTTCTTCATGTGTAACGTGTATACAAGCTAATTTCTCTTAGAAGACCCTGCTCGAAGGTATCCCTCCCTTTAGGCAGATAGCTCTCGAGTGCTTTGACATAACCAAAACAAACCGTATTGTATTTTAAACAGGGATTTAATTGAATTAAAGTCTCTCAAAAATTAGTGTAATGACTGATAGTGCATTTTTCAAAACCTCATTTTTACTTTTTCCTGAATTTCTTTCGTAGAAGATTAAATTACTTTATTTTAGTCGAAAGCTCACTAAGTAGGTAGATTTGTATTCTATCCAGTCTGAGTACTTTTTGTTCAAATTAAGTGGCAAAAACCGCCATTATAAAGACATGGATGTTCAGCATGATATGGTTTATTTAGCTATAGCAAAGCACTCGAGGAGTGTCTGCTTAAGGGAAAGGATGCCTTCGTGGAGGGCTTTCTCAGGAAAACTGTCTCGTATATACGTTAAAAACTGATAAAATCACGAAAACGCCCGTCCCCTGACTCGAACCCCTGACTGAACTACCAGTTTTCAGCGACTTTACCGATCGTCCATATGGATATTTAATTAAATGATGATTCAATTTATTTGATTTATCGAAATGTTATTAAATTTTTTTGAAAATTCGGGAAAACCTGTTAGTGTTTAAAAAGTTTTATATAACCCAAGATACAAAAGAATGTAAGAACGTCAGCTAAATGGCATTTGTTATTATGAACTTTATTATAAATACTTAAGCAGAAACAGATAAGAGCACATTACCAAATATTTTTATGAACATAATATACCGAAAATGCGTGACATTTATCAGAATTTGAAAGATCTGAAGATTTTAATTTTTCGTCTTCAAGAAAAAGCAAAATGATTTACAGGTTGACAAAAACAATACTATTTACGTTGTATGTAATACTGTTATTTACAAACTTTCATTCCATTTGTGTGACTTGAGATGAAATAAAAAATTATTATATACGTTTTTATAATTCAAATTATTATTAAGTTCTTTTCATATAGAGGCTTAGATTTTTACAGGCGTATTAAGTACAGTTTTTTTATAACCTTTGCCCTATATATAAAAACGTTTTTACATTACGAGGAAAAATATTTAAAATTTATGCCACGTTGCAACGATGTACTAGTTATAGGAAGAAGGAATTTTTTTCCGTCTGTATATTTTATCCTACTTCTGTTCATAGAACAACCGAGAGGTTATTGCATGAATGACGATAAGTAGTGTAAACAAGAGCTTACGTGAATTTATTTCAAACTTTTATTGTCCCGGTGGAAGAACTTCATGAATATTTCAAAAGGTCTCAGCAAATTATAGCCATATATCAAATTTTTTGAAGTAGGATTTCCTGTTATAAATCATTCGCTGCGGTTAAAAAACTTGGAATTTTTATAGAAATGGTTATGTAAAACTTTAACCCTAACAATGTGGTATTGAGAATTCCTTTTCTGCATCTAGCTATTAAAGTCATGGTACTATAAAAGTGACAGAAATAAATCTAGCTTCAGTAACAATAGAATAAAAAGAAAAAAATTAATAGGGTTTAAACAAAAAGATATGCTTAAATATATACTTAGCGATATGGATGCAAAAGGATTTAAGCATTTTTATCATCTCCTTGTTATATATATATATAATATTCCCTAACAACTTTAGCTCTTTTAGTATGAAATTCTTTTAGTAGAATTCAAATAACGTTATTTGTTGATGGAAAAATGGCATTATATGAAAATAAAAAAATGCGATCATCAAGAAGGCGTATTTTTCACAGAAGAAAATCGCGGTTTTTGCTGTATAATCCATTTAGACAGCTGAATGGGAATCCTTAGAAAACACTTAATAGCACAGAATAAGGAATTTACTCTTGGTCCTGAATTTATTGAAGAATTCAATAAAAAAATTAGAAACATACCTAATGTATGAAGATTGCAAAGCCAACTTTTATTTTTAAATCGCTTGCATTGTAGAGTCATAATGTTATTATTTTGAAAGAAAATCTATGAAAAATGCGCAAGGCTCTTGTCGGGACACATTCATTACTTGCTGATATGCAGAATAATGCAATTTTCAAGTGTGCATTGATATACTTGAAACTATTATTGAACCCGGTAATTTCATTCGAAATACATATGTCCTAAAAAATAAACAAC
>KK118554.1:353447-399814 GCA_000611955.2 Stegodyphus mimosarum
AATGCTATGCATACTGAATTTCTTATAAAGTGACACATAAAAATAAAATATAAAAAGAAAATAAATAAAGAAAGAAAATCTGAAAGGTTTCAGATTTTAAATTACGTCCAAAGGGGCGTCTTTTTAACATTTTGCGTGTTACCTTTAATTATTAAATACCATGTTCTTCGCACTTAAACCAAAAAATTCAGTTAAAGAACAATATCGCAAAATAATTTTAAAATGAGCACATCTTTAGAATTTCCTATACACAGTCTCACGCGCTGGAGATAAAAATATTTTTTTCTGTACAGCGTTCCCATTGCTCGCTTTGAAATCCTTGAGTTTGTTAATCACAAATTCGTTAAAGTTTTACAAAATATGAAATCGATAATAAAACAAATTCCAAATTTCAATTTGGACTTCCACATGCCCATATTCGCAGCAGGATTACGTCATTCAAAATTCGATGGCTCTAGGTACCGTCGTTTCATCACAATGCGAGAAACATACATGCAGTTATGGATATTCTTCATTATTTAATTTCTTTAAATATAATATAGGACTTCAATATTTGGTGGCAACAGTTTGAAAAGTGAAACGACATTTAATATTTCCGACGCAAAATCGCAAAACAAAATAATAGTCCTTCAGGGACAAAGGGCCTTTGGACTAAAAAAAATCTCCTTGTTAAACAGTAGAAAATAATATGCTAAAAATAAAATGCCTAGAAAAATAAAATGCTTTAGAATACCATATACTGCATCGATTTTGTGTTCGAAAATTCTATAAAACTGTAATTTCGAATAAAATGTATTAAGTTCGAAAAGGATTAAATTTTTGAATAAATCACATGGAATCAAGAATTATTATGCGGTAAACTTGAAACTACAGCGGTAAATTTGAAACTATTTTTAAAATTTTTTCTTCATTGGATTTAATTTTGCTTTACCGATACTAAAATTATATTTTATTCAAATTACGAGTAGCGTGTTCAAGTTTAATTCTCTACCAAGCAAGGTACACAAATGAAGGATGTAAACATATTTTTATCATGCTTGGAGAAGGAAAAAAAGGAATGCTTGTGGCCTTTCCAAATTATTTATTATTAAATAACTTAGGATTATATTAACTTAATTTAATAAAAATTAATATTATATGGCCCGTTTTCAAATTTTACTTACATATGGTGTCCCAGAAGAAAAGAAAAAAATTCAAGATAAATTAATATATAAAGTTTAATTTGAGCAATGCATTGCTTAAAGATGAGTATAAATATATTTCTACAAAAATATAAAACATGAATTGAAATATTTTAGATATAAATTTAGCAAATCAATAAAAATTAATTTGTCTTCCACTTCATGTCAAGTCCGTTACTTTGAGATTATTTTACCAACAATTAGTTTGCAAATCTACCTAAAGGGGGCAATCTATGTTAGTGAATATGTACTGCCCCCTTTAGGCAGATTTGCAAACTAGTTGGGGTAAAATAATCTCAAGGTAAGTGACTTGACATAAAGTGGAACCCAAGTTAATTTTATTGATTTGCTAAAGAAAAAAACTTCTGTAATTGATTTTTATCATGAATAAAATACACTAATATATCATATTTTAAATAACTAAACTTCTTTATTTAAAAAAAATTAATTAGATTACAAAACAAGGAGGTTTCAATAACGTAAAACACGAAAGCGACGGGCATTTTTGCTAAAGATCACATTTTTCAAGATTTAAATCTAAAAAGTTTCAATTTTTTTTATATTTTAAGTTGTAGAAATATATTTCTAGTCACCTTTATACAACGCATTGTTCAAATTAAACCTTAAATATTAATTTATCTTGAATTTTCTTTCTTTTCTTCTGGGACATGATATATAAACAAAATTGGAAAATGGGCCATATATAATATAAGTTACTGTTATAATCTGTGACATAATGTAGATAAAATGCTTTTATAAGTTTTTAGTACCATTTTTATGCAACTGACAGAAAACTACAGATTCGAAATTTCTTAAACTTTTTCAGTATCAGAAATTTAAAATTATGATAGCCTTTCACGATATTTTTCAATTTTAATTTCATATAAGTTTTCAATTTTAGACTGAGTCTTTAATTCTATTGCTTTGCGCATAATTCTGTGTAAGTGAAATGATTTTAATTTCGTAAAACAAACTATTTCATATATATTAAAGTTTCTTTCTGCTTAAGATTCTTTTTCACGCGAAATAATTTTAAACTGCATTCTATCATTTGTTTAATATTTCTTGCAATTATAAATTGTATCGATCATATTTATCAAGAAATTATTTTATCATGTTTACATTAAAGCGTCTATTCAAGGATATAGTACAGTATAAAAGCTATGAAATATTGAGTATATAAATCCATTTTCTAATCGCAAATACGATTTCACTTTACTTTATATATGCATAAAAATTATGAATAATAACATTCATCAGATAAATGTGTATAGTTTCCATCGATGTTTATTACACATGAAAAGTTTATATGTATAGTTACTGTTACAAAATAGTACAATTGAGGATTAAATTGCAGATTTATATGATAAAGTATAGAATTGATCTTTTATATATTTAGCTCAACAGTGTTCTTTTAGCCTCCTAGATGATATCAGCGAAAAATGAACAATAAACAAATGAACGCAAGCCAGTGACAATATAAAGGAATGAACGCATTGTTAAGCTGAGATGAATATGAATATTTAAGAGCAATTTACATGTCTTTTGGGACTATTCACTGCTTACTTACAGGAACTTAACAAAATGGCTTTTAAATTAAAAGCAAATAATAAAAGATGTTTCAAAGAATGGCGACATTCGAAATTATTCTTGGAAATCTCGTAAAATGAGTTGAATTAACTGTGGAACACAAAGTAGACGAGTATGCAAATAACGAAATTTATGCTCGATTTAGGTATTTTTAAAAGAAGATTTTAGTAATTATTTTTGGAATATAAGGAAACTCGGCTAAATTTTAAATGCTTTTACATGGATTAGATAACTTCCATTGTCTATTTGTATTGATGTGTTTGATTTCGCTATTCTAAAGGAATAATCTGCAAGTTCTCATAAGTATCTTCCAAAAGGTACCCTTTTAAGACATATCTCCGAAAACTGCTTATCTGCAAATTCCAAAGATTTCTGATATTAAATGAGGATTTCTGCACACATTTGAGAGACAACTAAATGTAATTGCTTAAAATAATACATCACTCTGAGTAACTCAGTTCAAAACCGCACTACATGTCTAGTTTAATGAGTGCTTTTTTTATATATGCTTCACTTGTATGCTCTTTCAGTAACTCATGCAGCTGAAAAATTTAGAATGCGTACCGCCAAAGAATTTTAGTTAGTGAACGAACCCACGATTAGCCACATATTAGAAGAATAATTAATACAGCTTTAAACTGTGGAGTAAATAGAAGCATACAAGTAATAATAAAAAAAAATCTGATGATTCACGTGACTTCCTTCTACAGCATATTAAACTATACACATTTTTTGTTGCCTTTCATTTCCCCGAATTTCATTAAAGATATATTTCTCTTTGAATTAATTCAGTTCTCCCTTCGCGGCAACACAAAATATATAAAAAGTCAAAAAGTCTTCATTAAACCTTGTAAAATATAGAAAAAACATAAAAAACCAAATACAGTTAAAAAAAATTATTTTTACAATTAAAATTAGAGTTTCTACGCAAAAATGAGAAATTCGACCAGCGGGCAAGAAGGCATATTTTTCGGTGCACAAAACTGAGCCTTTACTTTTGATCCCACGCGGCAGAAAAAAACACCGAATGTACAGAAACTGACTTAATTCACTATTCTACTAAAGAATCTCAAGTGTAAATAAATGGCAGCTTACTTAGATTTAGTAGCGCTTAAAAAAACTCTTAATTTGTTAATAATTCTACAACTATTGTATGCAGATTAACTAAAGGCATAAAAACCGTAATCGGATCATAAGAACAACACAATTCAATCACTTTTAAAGCAAAAAATGCACAATTTGCCAGTATTTAAGGATAAAGAAACTGCGCTCACCGAGCCGGTAACAGAGTGGTTATATATACAGATATATATATATACTTTTGGTGAGGCGGATTGCAACCAAAAACAGAGGTGCACAGCTACGTGCTACAGCAGTCCCACGTACAAAATTTCAACGTTCTGAGACTACTCCTTTTTGAGTTATGTGAGATGCATTCAAACGTACGTACGTACAGGCGTCATACAAATGCTGTTCTGAATCCATTTTATAGTCCGCTTTGGGAAAAAGAGTTCTTTATTTCAGGTACAGGTACAGGTAAAAGTATGGGGGACACCAGCAATGTACCAAAGGTCAACAGGTAAGGCCTTCCCATACTAAGTGACTCCCTCAAAAAAAGAAAGAAAAAAAAAGAAGACAAGCTTTGTAATAGTTTACAAAGAAAGGATGAGCACATGGGCAATTGAAGCTGTCAAAGGATCTACGGATTATTGATTATGGTACATCGTTTGCAATCCCACCGTACGCCCCGCACCAATAGTTCTTTATTACAGATGTCAATTAAAAATATCGCTCAAATGGATTGAAGAGAGGCCAAAATGTTTATTTTTGTTTAAATGCGATACCTCAAATTTTTCGCGATTACGAAACTTCCTTTACTTCGCACAAGGAAGTAAAAACAATTTCTGCTCAATGGAGCATGCTGACCAGTTGCCATTTTGGACACAGCCAAAATGCTAATGGTTTAGCTTTAGATTTCAGGTAATTTGGAACACGGACGGCTTATTGGCTCTTTGTTTTTAACTAGAGGGGCCTGCTCACTATTGGTCATAAGTCTGGCTTTGCCAGCTAGGAGGACCTGGGCTACGCTCTATATCAAACAAACAAACAGCCAAGTAGCACCAATAGACTATCTCAGGTTCCATTTCCTGCGGTAGAAAGGGCCGACTGCAATGAAGCTGTCTTCAGCTGAAACGCAAGTAAGATTTATTTTCTGCCAGATACTCTTACGAATGCGTTTATGCCCTTAGGTGAAATGCACTAGCATGCTTTATTCAATTAATCCAATTTAGAAGAGTGAAACGCAAAGTTTATGAGACAATCCACATTTCTAAAGAAAACGAATAATATGTTAATAAACCCCCAATTACAAGACTGCATAATAATTTTACTAAAATACCCTTACATAAATATTGTCATTATTTTCTCTGTGAAAGTCTTGCCCGCACAATAATCTATTCCAGTTTCGCCTGTAACAGACAGCATCACCTAACCACATATCCAGTAAATCCTTTCTCTGATACTTCAACCGTTCATCAGCAGTGGGCATAAAACAATACTGCCTTGCTTTGCATTAAACATTCAATCAAAGTGAACCCCATTACTCACCAAATGCAAACACAAACCCTTTGTGCAGGGAGTAAATGCAAATATGCTAATAAGCTTTGATTATTTACGAGTTTAAACAGCCCGCTATTCTCCGTCCTCTGGCAGCTCGCGACAACTGATGCGATATAAGCACGGCACCCATCCAACTTAGTGAAAGGAGAGAACTGTGCAATATAATAATCATAATATATAAATAAGTAAATAAAAGCGCTGTCAACGCGTCACTGCTTCCTCTTGTAATACCGGTCACACGGCAAAGTGGGCTGACACTTCGCGGTAAAATGACAAATTTTGGCACGCATGCCAAGAGGGGAAAAAAATTACACGCCAGGCGGTCGCCAATTACTTTGGTCCGTGATTTTCCCCCCATCGGCCTATTTTCCCTTTTCACCCTTTCAGTCACCGGATCACGAAGCAGATGAATTATGCAAAATATTTTTTCCCCATTTAACTTTAGTGCTGAATTTCGGAATATGTTTCCATGCTTTCATTGGGTTTAACCTTTAAGTTAATTGATACTGAATTTTTTTCCGTTTCCTAAAGGGAATTGACGAAATCAATATGTAAGGAGGCTGTTCGCACATTTTTTTAGATAATTTTCTTTTGCTGTAAAAAACATATTCTGCTTGGAACTTTTTTTAACTGCAAATGCATTTTTGAAAGTATAAATTATCATCTGCAACTGGACAGTATTGTTTTCATGTAAAATGTCGCTTTTAAAGAAGCAATGAATGGAAGGCTATGTTTGTTTCCTTCTGAAGAAAATTATTTGCATCTGGTCATTAAAAAAACATAGTGAAAGCCATAGATTTTCGATATCTGAAGCTACGATAGGTAATGTTGTCAACAACAAAGTTAGAAAAAAGGGTCAAAATTTAGCTTCAAGCTAAAAAATCCTTTCCAGATACGTATCCAAGGAAAAAACGAATGCTTCAAATATTGAAAAATTAAGATATTTAATGCTAAAAGGTAATCTGCTAAATTAAAAAATAGTTTCAAATCATTAAAGCGCTCAGCGTCAACTGTAGATAAAGTGATTAAAACTGATATGAATCTTCAAGGCAAGAAAATATAATGCGCAACGTCTTTCTCCACGACATATCATCGAACGCAGAAGGTGCTGCAGAATTCTCTAGGAGAAATATTTTTCCGGACAAAAATGTTGTCACAACAGACGAACCTTTCGTGTACTTAAATAACTGCAATAAAAAGACATCTATTTATTGAGGAAAAGAAATCTGATGTGCACACCACATGACTTCCTTGTACGGAATATTAAATTAAACGCACTTTTTGCTGCATTTCATTTAAACTTATTTCCTCGAATTTCATAACAGATATATTCCTCATTCAATTAATTTTGTTCTCAGTTCGCAACAAGGCAAAAATACATAAAAGCTCAAAATATTTTCATTAAAAATTGAAAAACATAGAAAAAAAATAAAACACCAAATACAGTTAAAACAATCAAAAAACAATTTTTACAATACAAATTAGAGTTTCTACGCATAAACAAGTAATTCGGCCAGCAGAGAACAAGGCAGATTTTTCGGAGCACGAAAATGAAAGTTTAATTTTGGTCCCATCATGCAAAAAGACGTTGAAGCTGCAGAAACTAAATTCAGCTAAGTTTCAAATGTAAACAGTTATGTCTGCTATGATAAACAAAAATTAGGCTTATCCGCACTTAAACAACTTTTAAATTGTTAATAAGTCTAGAGCTATTGCATGCAAATTAACTAAAGGCATAAAACGCTCAATCGGAAGATAAGAACAACATAATTCAATCAGTTTTAAAGCAAACAATGCGCAATTTACTAACATATAAGAATTAAAAAAACTGACTCGCTGAGCCGAATAACAGAGTGGCCGAAATAACAGAGTATATATTTATATACTTTTGGTGCGGCCGGTTGCCACAAAAAAGGGAGGTGCCCATCTACATTTTATAGCAGTCCTATATACAAAAGTTCAAGGTTCTGAGGCTACTCGTTTTCGAGTTATGCGAGATACGAACGTATGTATGTATGTATCTTGCACTTACGTAGTACGTATACAGACAAACTCCACAAAAAGTGTCTTCTGAATCCATTTTAAATCAGTTATATAATTCGTTTGGGGAAAAAGAGTCCTTTATTTTGTCCTTACGTACAGATGTCACGCAAAAAAATCGTTAAATTGTATTCGATAGCGGTCAAAAAGGATATTTTTGTGTAAATATGATAGACGAAACTTTCGTGATTACGATACTTTTTTATACTTCGTGCAAGGAAGTAAAAATCTTAAAACATGATTGAAAGAGTCTAAAGAAGGTTTTTCTAAAGGATTTATGATTGTTTCTGTTTTTTCCCATGATGGTAAATTTAAAATAAACAGAATGGAGAAAAATGTTAAGATAAATTCCTCATGTTATCAAAAACATATTTTATACCCTATTTTCAAACAGTGTGATCAATCCGCAGAACTGTATCAAGGCAAAGGAAGCAGCGACACGTCATAATGTACTGTTAATTTGTTGGAAAAAATGGAATAAGAAACGGATATAAAGACTATATCCTTAACTCATATGCCTACTAAATCTCTTGATTATCACCAATGTATTTTTGCGCTTTTGGATTTTTTGGATAGCGGGTTGTGCAAATATCGATCTACGAACTACTTAGAAATTGGAAAGCTGTTCGAGGGGAAGGGATAAATTACTCCTTACGATACTACAAAAAAATTTATTATCTTGGAAATTACGGTGTCTAAAGATATTGACAAATAAAAGTTATCAAAGAGAATATTTAAAAATAAAAGTTTTAGTAACACATTTCTGTAATAACAAGGAAAATCGTCACAATATTTATAATAACTTACGTATTTTTCTATAGTTTACTAGCTGATAAATGCATATCTGCTATTTTATATGGCTCGCCTTAGAGTATTTCGATTTTATGAAATATTTATATTGGATATATAAATATTTATATTATATGTAGTTAACCAACACAAAGCCGAAAAATGTTTTAGCTTTCACCGGAAGAACGAACAAAAATAACTATCAGCGTATTTTGCGAAATGTATTCAAGCTTCGTTTTTATTTATATAAATATATTGCACTATTCTTGCATAGAATTATCACTTTTTTTACAATGCAGCATATATCGCATACAACCTTAAGATAAGATTGCAAAGCGATTTTAATAACTAGGAAAAATTTCATGCTAAGGAAAATGATATACTTAATATATGTGTTGCGCTTTTGACTTTGTATGATAGCCGTGGAAGATGGCTTTCGAACTTTGATATTAATTTATGTTGAAATAAATGTTATGGATCTATAAACCCGAATGATTTATTTCCGAAATAAAATACTTATGTCTACTGTTACGACATAATCGCCGGCGTATTCCAGACTTAGTGAAAGATTACTGTCATAGTTCTTGATAAAAGAATGTCTTAGAATGCGTAAGAGAACGGCCTTGTTTACAAACGTTTTCGCTTTTAAACTATTAGATCTATACATGGCTTCTTTGCATCAGATGGGCAATAGTAGTGTCTCTTACCAAACACAATGGACCTTTGACGATGATATGGGTGTATTATGTTTCCATGCGTGACTGAAGACGATGTAATAGAGGTCTATTGTATTTTATTGTTTCCTAGTCACTTGAACGGCGTTTTGTAAATCTCCAATCCCATATTAGACAACAAAACACATCTTGTTATGAATAAATAATTCCAGGATATATGAAGAACTATTGCATTTCCATAAGCTTAAAGAAATTACTGGACATGCTGATATCTTTATTGTTCATATTTTCCTGTTCTCTGAAAATTCTGATGTGTACCTCACATGACTTCCTTGTACGGAATATTAAATTATACGCACATTTTGCTACACTTCATTTAAACTTATTTCCTCGAATTTCATTAGAGATATATTTATCATTTAATTAATTATGTTCTCACTTCGCAGAAAGGCAAAAATACATAAAACCCCAAAATATATTCATTAAAAATTAAAATAAAACACAAAATACAGTCAAAACAATAAAAAAATTACAATTAAAATTAGAGTTTCTACGCAAAAAAAAGCAATTCAGCTAGCAGGCAACAAGACAAATTTTTCGATGCCCAACAATGCAAGTTCAATTTTGTTCCCACTCGGCAAAAAGACGCTGAAGGTGCAGAAACTGAATTCACTACTCTGCTGTGCTTCAAATGCAAACAAATATGGCTGTTATGATAAACAAAATTTAGGCTTAACCACACTTAAACAACTCTTAAATTGTTGACAAATCTACAACTATTGCATGCAGATTAACTAAAGGCATACAAACCTTAACCGAAAGATAGGAACAACATAATTCAATCATTTTGAAAGCAAAAAAAAGCACAATTTAAAAACATATAAGAAAAATATATATATATATATATATATGAAAAGATTTATGTACTTTTGGTGCGGCCGATTGCAACCAAAAAGTTAGGTGCACTTCTAGTTGTTATAGCAGTCCCATATACAAAATTCCATCGTTCTGAAGCTACTCGTTTTCAAGTAATACGAGATACATACATACATACGTACGTACGTATCCACAGACGATACGAAAAAAATCTCTTCAGAATCTAATTTAAACCAGCTTTATAATTTTTTTAGGGAAAAAAGTCCTTTTTCTTTCGTAACGTACAGATGTCACGCAAAAACATCGTTAAATTGCATCGGTCAAAATGAATATTTTCATTGAAAGACAATAGACGGAATTTTTCATGATTACAATACTATGAGATTACAGATATATGCATATTTATCTGCACTCTCTTATAAACATTTTTGATCACAGCAAAATATACCTCAAATGCAACTGACAGCAAAATTATATCGGGCACGAATACCAAATTTTTGTATCATATGTATATTTCCTGAATTGCAAATTTATACAAGGTTGCGCGTTGCGGATTGGAACATTTAACGGTTGCAATTGCTCCAAGCAACGCTTTGCCGATGTTGGTAGGAAGAACGACAGAGAGAAGGACACAATTTCATATATATTCAGGCGCAGCATAGCGTTAAAATGTCCTGTGCTTCAGAAAATAATGTCGTGGAGAGGTAGCTGATATTTATTTTCTTTGTTTTCATCAAAAATGGGTAATGAGAGAAATACCGTGTCACGAGGAATATAAAATAATCTTAGGCTTTCCTAACCTAAGCTTTAACCCTAGACATTGTAGGCCTAGGCAGCAATCATGCCTTCTTGATAGGATCCAATGAAGTCCTTGTACGGCATCATCCAAACGCACTTGGAGTAACGCATAGATGTATATAAAATGCTATTTGTCTGACGAAATTTTCAAAAAATAAACTTTTAATACCCGACCAAGAAACATTCACTAATTATGGATGTTTCTTTGTTAACCTTATATTCGTTCATATTGTGTCAATAAGTATTATACACAGTCCAGTCACATTAATGTGACCACCACGTACTTTCCATGTCAGAGTTAAATAACCAATCACAGAAGGCAGGTGGCAGCACAGTGCAGTTGAGCGTATATAAAGGGTGTGTGAGGGCTTCGGAAAACATTTCAATCGTTGGCGTAATGCAGAAACGAAGCGATTTATCCGACTTCCAAAAGGGCATGATCATTGGCTTTCGGGCCAAGGGTGGAAGCATTTCCGAAACGGCTGAGTTTGTGAACTGTTCGCGTGCCGCCGTGGTAAAAGTGTACCGTGCATGGCAAAATGGGACTGTCCAAAATCAGCGACGTGGCAAATGTGGTGCACCACGGGCCATAGATGACAGAGGCGAACGACGGTTGCGGAGATGCGTTCGGGCAGATAGACGGGCTACCGTTGAGCAACTGACCACCAAAATGAACCAAGGGGCTACCAAAAGTGTCTCCCAAAGTACTATTCAGCGAACATTGCTGCGTCTGGGCCTCCGAAGCAGACGCCTGGTTCGTGCACCTATGCTGACTGCTGTTCATCGACGGCGAAGGCTAGAATTTGCACGCCAGTACAGCAGCTGGACGTCCACTGAGTGGCGACAGGTTGCGTTTTCGGATGAATCGCGTTTTATGCTCCATCGGACAGATGGACGTTGGCGTATAAGGCGTGAAACCTCTGAAAGGAACCACCCTGCAACCATTGCCGGAACGGTCCAAGCTGGAGGCGGGAGCATTATGGTCTGGGGAATGTTTTCCTGGCATTCTCTAGGTTCACTGATCATTGTGGAAGGCACAATGGATCAATACAAGTACGCATCTGTCCTTGCGGACCATGTTCACCCCTACATGCGCATTGTTTTTCCTCAGGATGATGGCATCTTCCAGCAGGACAATGCGAGGTGCCATACAGCTGCCAGTGTACGTGCGTGGTTCGAAGAGCACCAGGATGAGTTTACCGTCCTCCCCTGGCCAGCAAACTCACCTGACTTAAACCCAATCGAGCATCTGTGGGACCATCTCGATCGAGTTGTTCGCGCCATGGATCCTCAACCGCGGAATCTAGCGCAGCTGGCCACGGCATTAGAGTCGGCATGGCTCAACATCCCAGAGAACACCTTCAGGGACCTATGTGACTCTCTTCCTGCACGTCTCGCAGCAGTCCGCTCTGCGAAAGGTGGTTATTCTGGCTTTTGACAGATGGTCACATTAATGTGACTGGACTGTTTATACCATAATTGTTCTCTCTGGGCACCATCCGGTTAAAACTTATTGCTCTTCCAGTTAAAATTATGTGGAATTGTGTCCTTAGTTACGCCTACAAGAAGTTACTCGCAAGAAGAAACATCGGGTATTTCAGGCTGTTTTTAAAGCAAATCTTTAGCTATGATTGTTTTTACATAACAAGGGATTTGAACAATAAGTTGTTGATATAATGTAAATATTTTTTGAAAAACCTACATTCAGTTCGTTAAAACCACATCTTAGCTTAATAGACTTCAGAATACTGTTAAAAAATTGACTTCAATTTAATTATACACTCATGTCCATAAATTAAGGATAATGCAAAATCAGGCAAAGGAAGAGTTAGAAGCAAAACAAATTTGACTTATTTGTAAAGCTTATTTATTAAAAAAAAGGTAAAGAACAAAAAAAGATGCTATATGTTTATTTTTATTAAAAAAATAGCGATTTTTTCTCCCTGGTGCAAATTACAAAAAACGATATTTACAAAAAAAAACAATATTACATGGTTGGTGTGATTGTTAATACATTATATGTCTCCCAGACGATGCAAAAAAGTCCGTACAACGCCTAGGCATGCTGAATATCAAATTATCGATCTGATCTTGGGGGATATTACACCACTCAAAAAGCAACGCTCTCCGAAGTTCAGGTAGACATGTAGGAGGAGGTTGACGGGCTGCAACTCGTCGGCCAACTATGTCCCACACGTGCTCTACTGGATTCAACTCCGGTGAGAATGCTGGCCAGTCCATACGTGTGATATCCTCCGATTGAAGGATTTCGTTTACGATGTTTGCACGGTGAGGACGGGCGTTGTCATCCATATACAAAAATTGTGCGCCAATGGCGCCCCGAAACAAACGTACATGTTGTTCCCGATAGATTTGGCTTGTCATGGTTCCAATTTGAACATGCAGGTCAGTTCTGGAACCCAGAATAATTCCACCCCAAACTAACACTCTTGCACCACCGTAACGGTGTCGTTCAATGGTGTATTCTTGGTAGTAACGGGTACCTGGAGCTCTCCATATAAAAGTCCGGCGAGAATCAGACTGCAAGGTAAACCTGGACTCGTCGAAAAACATCACACAAGCCCACTGTTGCGGTGTCCACAATGCGTGCTCTCTACTCCAGGCTAACCGCAAGCGACAGTGAGTTGCAGTAAGTGGAACAGTGACAGTGAGTTGCATGTGATAGGTCTACGAGCATATAGACCAATCTGCCCTAGGCGTCTGTACACGGTCTGCCTTGAAATTGTCATACCAGTGGCTGAAGAGAGCTGACGAGACAGGTCTGAGGCTGTGCTCCGCCTGTTTCTTTTGGCAGTAAATGCCAAATACCTGTCCTCATTCGGCGTTGTAACTCTGGGGCGACCTGTGCTGTAACGTCTACTCACATTACCATCATCTTGCAATCGTTGCCAAAGCCTGGAGATGACACTCTGGGCAATTCGAAGTTCGTCTGATACTTCCAGTTGGGTTCGCCCACATTCCAGAGGGCCGATAATTCTACCACGTAAAAATCATCCAAATGTGTCCTTTGTGTCATAACTATTCGGTTATTGCACTGAAATGCTTATAAAGCGCCTGCGAACAATTTTACTTCTTTGCCTGTATTCCTTATATATCATTCTCTTATACTCTCGTCATTGTGACGTACCATCGGTGTCATCTGGTTACTTCCTGAAATTTGCGTATGATTCTTGAAGATGTGTGTAGTGATTTTACAGGTGATATATTTATTTTAGAGTTCTATTTTCGCGTGACTCCGTATTATCCTTAATTTATAGACATGAGTGTAGAATTTGAAAGTAAATTGCATTTTTAGATGATAGATGGGCGAAATGTCATTCATATGTCAAACATTTAGTATTAATGGTACATATTACATAACATACACTAAAAAGATCAAGGGTGATTTCTATTTTTAAAAGTTTTGTATTTATTTGTGGAGTAATGTTTCACTTCTGGATAATCGCATACGTTTTGAGTATGGGGTATAAATATTGCAGATAGTTTTCGGCTTTCCATTTTAATTTTCTTTTCAAGTATTTATTTTATTTTATTTCTATCTTTAATTGCTCAAAACGTCATCCCGAACGAAAAGTGATTCATTTCTCTAGGGTTATTCAGGTTTGAAGATTTCGGATTATTATCCCTCGAGAAGCTGATCTGAAGCAGGAAAATATGAGTAATCGGAGATGTATTTTATGATTTAATATGATTTATAATTGCAATTTAAGTAAGTTTTTCTAAAACAGTATGGCATTGTCTTAACTTCCGCTGTGTGTTTTTAAAATTTAATGGATATATTTTAATACAATTTTAGAATTTTCCTAGAATGGTGTAATCTTCTTCTATTAAACTAATAATTTAAGTTTTTGATTATATATATATATATATATATACACACACATATATATATATGTGTGTGTGTGTTTCTCTCTATATATATCCTGAAAAAGACGTAGCAAATGTCTATATTTTTGGTTTAGGTTAGAAGGGTTTCAGTCTTCAGGGTTTAGGTTTCTAATCAGCTATATGATTAAAGTCACGCGATCCAATGATATTATTAATACTTTTAGAATACAGAGTGGATATACCTGAATTAAAAATGAGGAATTATGAGGCTATTGCTAAATTAAATTATAAAGCTGAGTTACATATTTTTATTGTACATATTCAGAGAAAAATATTTGACAAAGGATAAGCCTTTTCAGAAGAAAGAATTAAAGCATTAGCTAAACAAGGAAAACACAACTTTGAAAAAAATCATAAAATTTTGATCTAAATAATTTGTTTAATAACTAAACATTATAAATATCACTTTTAACAATAAATGCAAATTCAAAATTAAGTCTGAAAGTCCTTTTGTCTGGAAAAATACTGTAAAGAATGTCCTAATGTTTTCAAGAAATAACTGGAAAAGCTCACGGTTCTGATATGTAACATAATAAATATGTATAGTAAGCTTATTTTCCATAAAATACTCCTATAATGTTGCTTTTTTAACACATACAGATAGTAACAAACATTTTGCATAGATTTATTTACATTTCGTATTTAATGATATTTTTTGATACATTTTAGAATAAGGAACAAACGAAAATTAAAACATGTATGTTACTATTATATAACATTAAAGCTACTGCGTATGCTTCTAATAATAAGATTGTAAAATTTTATTAATTTTTTATAAAGCTTCATTGAGCAAAATCTTCAGCAAATGCAACACAATAAATCTGTAATGAAGCATATATTATAATACGAATTCAGGTAATGCCATCTAGACACTAAAAAGGAAGCTAAAATGAATAATATGGATAGTTAAAAACTAAAAGCTTAGGAAGTGTGATGCCCATGCCACATACGGGCAAATTAAGCGGCGCAAAATTAAAAATTTGGTAAGCATTAAAAATTTTACGTATCTTCAGAAGTGAAATTCCAGTTGTCAAATTTTGATATTATTCAGTTAGTTCTAAAAGTGCTTTTCAAATACTTACCTAAATAAATTTTTTAAACTGGAATTTTTAAAGAAAATTTTTAGCTTCATTGTATGCTTTGAATGCAAAGCGTAAACTGGTGAAATCTGAATCTTCTATTTTTGCAGAATATGAATTATAACTTTGAGTTATGGAATTTAGATATATTCCCCAAAACAAACGTAAGTTTACTCAAATAGAATTTTAAACCTCACAATATTCTGAAACTCATGACATAATTGAGAATTTTAGATAAATACATTTCTTTTAAATTCCTTTGTGTTTTCCAATCTCTGCTTAGAGGAGTTTAAATAAATATATTTCCTTTCCTTCCGTCAGAAAATAAAGAAGCTTTTCTGAAGATACAATGTGTACGATCGACATGTGTATATATTACCGCGAGTTTTATTCCCTGCGTGGCAGCAGGCAAGAAGGCAAGTTGACAGTTTCGGTACATCACAATGCAGGTGGTTATTCTTTTCTTGGGCATTGCTCCAGCTGTCGCGCTGTCAAATTCGTCAGTTCTTATGTTTGAAACGGGCGAAAATGCTTAACCTCACTTATACGGAGGGAAAAAAAAGGTCGTGAAAGATCTTCAGATCCGCGAATAATTCGAATTTCGATCTCCTGCAGTAAACAAATTTTAAAATAAGAAAGAAATTAAGGTAACACACGGCCATCAAACACTTTAAAGAAAGACGGTAAGAACATATTTGAGGTGCGAGACAGCGCAGATTCAAGCGTAAATTTCACACAAGAATGAATCACTGTGAAGGGTATGTTTTCTGTCAAGGTATATAATGCAAGTTGTCACGTAGAAGAGATATCACTACAGCCATCACATTCGGAATATCAATAAAAACAGAAAGTAATAAATAGTGTCTTCTGTTGTCAGGCATGTTGATCGATTACTTTTGTGACAGGTACTGTCTTTCTACTATATGAATAAATCGTTTTCAATAATATGACTATGATCTCTCTGATACATATATATATCAGTAAAGACGTAAAGTAAGAACTTTAGAACTACTTTTTCACACAAACGAAAATTTGAAACCAATTGAAATATCTCTTCTACAAAAATCCTTGTTTTTCTGTACACAGAATTAGCCGATGAACCATTTCAAGGTATTTTAATTATAATAGTTCACCCGAAATTCTGGTCCTTCCCCAAAGCAAGGAAAAAACAAAGTAAATTTAAATTAGAATCTTGTGCCTTAAATAATGAGAATACTATTTCATTTAAAGAATTGAAAACGAAAGTGAAACAATAAAATACCTCAGTGAAAAAAATAAATAAAAATTTTACCTTTAAACATATAGCAAATAATCCAATGCATTTAAAACTTAAGTGAAATTTTAAAACTTAGTTCAAAAGACGTAATTAAAACTTACAATAAGAAATTAAAAACTTCGAGAAGTTTCATTATATCACAATCGAAACAAGGAAGTTTTGTTACAGTAGTGATGTACAGGTTTGCCATTTTGGCTTAATTGGCGAAATTAAAAAAATGTTGGCGAGAAAGAAATACTCAAAAGACTAAAATTTGGAATAAAAGATGCAATTTTGAAACAGAAAAAACTTTAAAATATTAAATGAAAAATTCTTTTAATTTTGACAAAGAATTAGATTACTTACGAATTACAAGAAATTAAAATAAATTCTGACTCTTTTAAAACAAAAATGTGAAAAAAGAACATATTCATTGTAAAACTTAAATTTTAAAATCAATTATTCTTTAAGAATAGTAGGTTCAAAAAGGGCCTAAAACGTGGCAAAATGGTTTTTAATAATTATTGCATTGTAGAAATAAGAGAAAAATCCATAAAGTTTAATTTTAGATTTTTAAAAAAATTTTATTTAAAATTACAGAAAAAAGTTAGAATACGTAAGATAAAAAGTATGAAAAGCAAACGTTTTTATTTTTATTTGCAATAGTCCCTTAATATTTCAGTTTAATTTGATTATTTCTTTTTTCTCTTCTAAAAATAGTAACTGTTTATAATAAATCTGCAAAACCACCAGCGGCTAAACGTTAAAGTCGCTGAACACTGGTAGTTCGGTTCGGTGTTCGAATGCTAGCGAACAGGCTGGCCGCATAGGCGTTTTTGCGGTTTTCAACGCGTTAGAAAGTCCTCCACGAAGGCATCCTTCCCTTAGTAAGGTTAGTCTCGAATGCTTTGCCATAATCAACTAAACTAAACTGTATAAACTGCATTATTTCAAAATTAATCCATGTCATATATTTCCTGCATAATGCTAATAACGCAGATACTTACAGCCAGTATAATTTTAGAACGCTATTAATTAATCAATCAAACTAAGAAACCTAACGACGCTGAAAGGGGATTTTATCTTGGACATACTGTTTTCCTTCTACATTTCGTTGCTGCCAGCTTACTAATATCTATTGCTAGAAATTATTTTAAAAATTCTATATGATACCCATGTTGTTCTTCAGCGGTTGCATCAAAAATGATTACACGAGACAAGTAAACAGAACTGAAAATATTTCGCGAGAAATGCAGTATACACGAAAAACACTTACAACAACAGACCAAATGCATACCCCTAACACAAAAATTTCATTCAAAATGATTTCATTTGGATAATATCATAAATTATTTTTTTTAGAATTTTCGCAACAATAAAAATATTTTATTTATTAACAAACTCTAAGAAAACTGGATAATGTATGCTAGTCTAATAATTTAAAAAGGCCGCCCAGACGGTACAATGGTGAGGGAAGCCGACTGCGACACCAAAGGGCCCGGTTTCGAATCCCGGAGAAGGCATGCTTGTAACTGTTCATCCCTTCACAGAAGGCAGAGGTGACCCACATATTAAGTACCTTCATAATAAAGTGACCACTTTTCCTGCCTTTAGTATTGACCAAGCCAAAGTCAGTTCGGGGAAAATATTTCAAAAAAAAATTATACAATAATTTCTAAAAACAATATTCAAAAATCAAACACAAATTATAAAATCAAATAAAAAAATCTGAAAGCTTTCAGATTTTACATTATGCGCAAAGAGTCGTTTTCTAACGCTAACTGTGTAACTTTTATTTATTAAATACTACGTTCTTGGCATTTAAACCATAAAAGTCAATTCAACAGCAATATCGCAAAATAATTTTAAAATGAGCATATCTTTAGAATATCCGGTACACAGTCTCGCGCGCTGGAGATAAAAATGTTTTTTTTTCTTCCCGTACAGTGTTGCCGTTGCTCGCTTTTAAATCGTTGAGTTTGTTAATCAAAAATTCTTTATTGTCTGAGAAATACTAAAAAATTCCAAATTAGGGCTTCCAGATGCCCATATTCGGTGGAAGATTACGTTATTGAAAATTTAGTGGCTCTTGGCACCGTTGTTTTATCACAGTACGAGAAACATACATACATTTATGCAGATTTTTCATTATTTAATTTCTTTAAATGTAATACAGGGCTGTAATAACTGGTAGCAACAGTTTGAAAAGTGAATCAAAGCAGAAAGTGAATCGGCACAAAATGCCAAAACGAAATTTACAGCCTTCTTCTGGGCTAAAGCCTTTTGGGCTAATAAACGGTTGTGATATATAAATATATTTGTCATGCATTGTATTTTCTTACAAATGGAATTAATTCTTATGTCCGTTTTTCAACAAAACAAATTCCTACAAAAGAAGTATTAAATTTTTAATAGAAAGTAATTATAGATGAATCATGAATAGTCCAGTTTCTATTTAGAAAAGTAACAGATGTTTACGTGCTTTTATTTCAGCGTGGAAATTCTGATCAGATTTGAAATTATTAATAATATATTCAACACGTACGCATTCTAAGTAGAAATCAACAATAAACAAATAACATGTAATTAATTATATGTGTAACAAAATGCGTAAATCATTGCAAAAGCATATTTTCTCCTTAGTGCAATCATGATGGATAAAGATAAGGGAAAATTTATATTTTAATGTTCCTAAGCGAGATAAAATAAAGAAATACTACGTATTCAAACTGGAATAATTTATGAGTCGGAAAAGGCAATAAAGTAACATTCGATTGAGATTAATTCTTGCTTCAAATCTCTAAAATTAACAATGTACATTAGTTGATAACTTACAATGTTAAGTGTATAACTCTTTTCTTTACTTCAAACAAGTGTAAAAATTTAGAAGTTAATTAGAATTATATGATTGAACATGATTTTTCTGCTGTCATATTACTTTCAATTACACAGAAAAATTCAATGAATTAATATTTGAACAATACACATAACTATTATGTGAAAGCAAAACGGCTTATTTTAAACATATGTTTGAAGCATACTATAGAGTCATTAGGATATTTTTGAAGCAGAAAAGAGGAAAAATGAGGAACGCCCTGGCCGGGACTCGAACCTCGGACCTCTCGAATATGCCACGAGTGTGCTGACCATTACACCACGAAGGCATGCTAAGAAGGTGGGAGAAATACCTTATATATTCCACTTTTTAAAGGTTGACTGGGAATTAGGGGACTCAATCGCCAAATCTTGGTGGTGAAGAATCGTCATCCACCACCGTTTTTAGTTCGGGTGCCACTGTAGAGTCATTAGGTTATTTTGTAAGTAGGAGATGTGAAAAATCGCAGTGCCGTCGCCGGAACTTAAACCTGGACCTCTGGAATACGCACCGAGTGTGCTGACCATTACAGCAAGAATGTATGCAGAAAAGTTGGAGAAAATACCTTATATATTTCCTCTTTTTAGAACCAAATCCTTGTGGTGAAGAATCGGAAAATCGTCTTTAATTCGGGAGCCACTGTTGAGTCATTAGGTTATTTTGAAAGTACGAGATGGGAAAAAAAGCAATGCCCTCGTCTGAACTCGAACTTGGACCTCTCAAATACACGCTGAGTGTGCTGAGCATTACACCACGAAGATATGCAGAAAGGAGGGAGAATGAATTCATTTTATTACTATAACATTAAACACTTTACTAATAACAAATCATGCATTTATTGTAACCGTAATCGGTTATGCACTACTAAGCTTTAATTGAAATTTACTGATTTTTATGTTTATTGATGTTTAACGGGTAACTGATTATGTAGGACGATAGAGTATTTATATGCAGCTAGAAAAATGCTAAAATGATGGATGCATCTCCGGGGTTTGAACTCCGGACCTCCCGAATAAGAGTAATACATTCTTCCAACTACTCCACGAAGGAATATGATAAGGAATCAGGAAATTCTCTCCAACCATAAAAAAAATTCATTAAACTAGATACTGTTACAACCATATAAGGATGATCTTAAGAATAAAAATAATTAGAATTATAGATATTTGAAAAATCAACTCATATTTTTTTGAACATACGTATTGCAATATAATTTAGTTCTGCACCATTGCAGACGAAATCTTTGAAAGTTTCTCTATACGCTTGTTGATTACGTGCAGAAGTTAAATGATATTCTATGATGCTCATCACTCATTCAATGACAATGTTGATATCACAGGAGTTTGTTTGTTGTTTCTTTGTTCATGAAGTCAGTTAGACGGCACCTGGAACGGTCCGACCGCCTTAGCTACCTCGAGGTAACCTTATAGAAATCTTCCTGGGAGGCAATCACTAATTTGTTGCACTGCAGCCAAGATGGCGGGGCAGAAGATGTGGTCTGGTCCAAGTTCGATTCCAGGAAAGTTTCTGCAGGCAGTGTAGGTTTTGCTTTGTCTGATAAGATTTTCACTGCTTTTTATGTCGTGATGAATTAAAATTCCAGATTGTCATTATAAAAGAACCTGGAAGACAATGTTCCAAACAAAAATATGTCAGTTTTTGAGGTTACATATTAAGAATTCGATATAAACGAAGAATTCTTTTAGAAGATAAAGCCTAACAAGTGATAAATATCTTAAATATATCGAGGAAACTCTTTGGTCAGCAGTTTTAATACCGCTGAACTATTTAGTGGAATTGCATGATCCACGTAATTTTCACAAGGTATCGACAAATATCGAGAGGTTTGTGAATGGCGTAGTTATAAATGTAGTTAAGCCAGAGATCTAACTCGTATATAACGTCACAGTTTTTTCTTCCTTTCTTTCAAAAAATTCTCACGTGTGCTTACATTGACCGCATTCTTTTTGCGTGACTTGGCACATAAATGAATCACGCCATACGGAGAAGAAAGGATTGCTTCCTTCTCTGGGGTTATTTCCAAATCCACGTTTGACCGAAGGATCATGTTACTTCCGCTTTCTTTCCAAAGCTTTATTTGCTGGATATTGCTTACTTTACTACTCCAGAAAGAAGAATGTAACGTGGGAAGGATTTTCAACGCTACACACATCATAAATCCGAGTCTAAGGATAAAGGTATAAAACACGCCTGTTGAAAGTGCACTTAGGAGTAGTCACCCACAATATCTTCCAGAAAGGTTCTATACGGTTTATGTCAAAATTCTTTATTTTTATGTATTACATTAACATAAAATAATTGCAGCAACTAAGAAACAAAGAGAAATGACTTAAATATTATTCGTGTCAGATTTTCGTAGTTACAGATAAGTATAGCGAGTTAAAAGCATATATCCGAACATAAATGACAAAATTCTGGTTAAAAATATGTTTAAATTTTTACACTATGTTCAGTTTGAATTACATATTTCTAAATTTATTTTTACTTTGGAAATCTGTGCTATCAGGTCAAAGGAAAAAACAAATATCCCGACGTTAAAATGAAAGCTTTCTAATATTTGGCATGTTCCCATTTCGGGAGTATCCTCTACGAGGATAAGAGAAAATCAAGAGAAATCTAAATCAAGAGAATGTGCCCATTATATCGAATTTCTGAAAAACTAACAGACAGATCTTAATGAAATTTGGTATAAAGGAAAAACAAAATACAGTTCTACACTCACGTTTGTGAAAATTGCAACACCAAGAAGGAATCGTCATAATTGAATGCAATTTAATACACAGTTGAGTGGTAGTGGTACAAATAAATGATTAAATGTTCAAAGCAAACAAACAAGAACAAGAGATCAGAATCAGTATTTTGTGTGGCCACCACGCGCCGCAATAAGTGCTGCTACACGACGTGGCATGGAGTCAAACAAAGTTTGAATGTCTGACTGAGGAAGAGCATTCCATATCGTTTGTACGCGTACCCAAAGTTCGTCTGCAGACGCAACAGGACGAGGATCACGAGCAAGACGCCGACCAATGACATCCCACACATGTTCAATTGGCGACATATCCGGGGAACACGCAGGCCAAGGAAGAAGCTGTACCTGCTGCGCTGCAAAGAAGGATTTAACAATCCGAGCAGTATGAGGGCGGGCATTGTCCTGTTGAAATACAGCGCCTGGCAAGCTTTGAAGGAAGGGAACAGCTTCGGGCTGTAGAACTTCACGGATATACCGGTTGCTGTTCAGATTGCCCACAATTCGTAGCAATTGAGATCGTCTATGATATGCTATGGCGCCCCAGACCATAACTCCGGGTGTTCGTCCACTGTGGCGTTCGATAATGCACTCCGGAAGGTGGCGTTCACCGGCATAGCGTCTGACACGAATGCGGCCATCATGGTACCACAAATTAAAGCGGGATTCGTCAGAAAACACGACATGCTGCCAATCAGCACGCCAGTCTCTATGCTGATTGGCCCATTGTAGCCGCAGGCGGCGATGGTCGTGCGTTAGGGGGATCCTGTATAAAGGAGTCCGTGCGCGCAGTCCACACTGCAGCAGACGTCTACGAATTGATGAAGCACACAATGAAACACCTGTAGCTATTGACCACAGTGCTGCCAATTGTCTAGAGGAAGCTGTACGGTCCGTCCGCGCCATGCGGACCAGGTGTCTATCATCGCGAGCTGACGTCACATTTCGGGGTCCACTCCCGGATTTCCGAGTTGTCCGACACTCGTCCGTCCACTGCTTCCAAACGCGCATCACTGTGCTGCTGTTACGCTGCACACGAGAGGCTACTGCACGATACGACAATCCAGCTTCACGAAGGCCGATGATTCTCCCTCGTTCAAACTCTGTAAGTTGTTCAAATCTCGCTCTCTTTCGTCGACGAGGCATAAGTACAGATTGAGTTAACGTTTACCACTAGCAGATAACCACCGATAACCATACACGCCTCGCTACAGCCGTTTATTTATTCGGATCCATCAGCCGTTCAGAGGGCGCTGCTCAGCATACGCATGCGCTACGGATTTGCAATTCTAATCATTTGCATATCATGCGCTACTTTACATTTCCTGAAAATTTCAGCTCACTCGCGTAAGTCCTTCATGGTGTTGCAATTTTCACAAACGTGAGTGTATATCTCAAGTTCTACTGGGCCGACTGACGAAATTCAACTTGCTTTTTTCATGTCTCGAAAGCGCGAGCATATGTATTAGACTTATATATAGCATTGTTCTAATATAGGTATTTTGGCAAAAAATCAAAACGTTTTCTGCAATGGAATGCCAAGTTTTTTCCAGATTACGATTCTACCGCACAAGTTATGCGAAACTGCCAAGTTTCGTAAAAATTGCACGAATAGTTTTTAAAATATTAGCTCTTCAAAATTTTAGCTCCTCAATGTTAATTGAATTTCGTATATATTTATTAATCTCTCAGATTTATAATAAACTTACTTGATTCTTTCTCCCAGAACTCGAAATTTAGGCTTAACCGAAATATACTTCACACATTTTTTACTAATTGTTCTTAAAATTTGTTTTAATTTACTAATTGTTTTTAAAATTTGTTTTTTTTTTCGAAAAACTTCTTGTATTATAATCTATAAAATATGTAACATCATGTTAAAGCACATATACTTCTAAGCATACCTGCAAAAAATTAGAATTTTTTATTCAAAATTTCCTGAGATACACGGGAATTTACATTTTGGTGCGTTTTGATATTTGACGTATTTATTATAAGCGATAATAACGAAAATGTGGATTACGCATTCTGTCAAAATTATCTGAAAGTGTGAACGATGACCTTTTTTTCCGTTTGTGGACTATGAAAAAAGGAATGGAAAATGCTTTGCTGCACATTAAGAAATTTGCCAAGCGAATTATTCTTGGCGCAAACTGAAAAAAATCCGCCAAGATAAATTTTTAAATTTTTCCATAAATTTCTCACAAAAAATTTCAAAATTTAATATCTAGGCATAATTTGAGTTATTAAATCGAAATAAGAAAAAACAAACATATGTTATTTCAGAAAAAGTACAATTCCGTATTAAAATACTTATATTAGAACAATGCTATATATAAATCTAATACATATCCTAAGTCGCGCTTTCGATCAAAGGTACTGATGTCACAAACAATTCTTTCCTGCATCCATTTTAAATTAATTTTAAATGAGTTTTGGGAGTCTTTCATCCTTTTTGCACAGCGAACAGATATCATGCAAAAAATCATCCAAATAGATTCTAAAGCGGCCAAAAGGGATATTTTCGTTGAAATATGATACTCGACAATTTCTCTATTAAAAAACTTCTTTTACTTCGTTCAATGAAATTAAAAGGATTAAAATCAAAACAGAATGTGAATGATTTTTGATGACACCTGTACAAGTTCTAGGAAGAAAGCAATAAGACTTTTCCTAGGACATTTACATTGTAGAGACATTGAGGATTTCTTGGAAGCAGGAGATGAAAAATGTGCAATGCCCTCTCTAGGAATCGATTTACGGACCCCTCGAATACGCGCCGAGTGTGCTGGCCACTACATCACGAAGGCATGCGAAGAAGGCGGGAGAAATACCTTATATACTCTCCCTTTTAAAGAGCGACTGGGGATTTAGGGACGCAATCGCCAAATCCTGGTGGTGGAGAATCATCATCCACCACCTTTTTAGTTCGGGAGCCAGTGCAGAGACAATATGAATTTTCTGAAGAAGGAGATGTGAAAAATGAGCAATGCCCTCGCTGAGACTCGAGCCACTGCACCTTTCGAATACGCGCCGAGCGTGCTGATCACTACACCATGAAGGCGTGCGAAGAAGGTGGGTGAAATACCTTATAACTTTTAGATTACAGATCCACACGACTTCCTTTAAAGCATTTCACTTGGGAACGCAAACATTGTTTGCATTGTTTTTACTTATCATCGCATACTTCGAAATTTAAATGGCTTTTCAGCTGATCAGTACAGCAATTTTACTGTTTCCATGGTTCTAGAATAGTTCTCTTCAAAAATGTTTAAATCTGGAAAGCAAGAAACGGTCAAAGGGATAAAGGTCAAGTGAATACGTGGTTTGATAGGGAATGAGGATTCAATTTCCAGTCAAATAAAGTTACGGGAAGAGCTGACTTGGATGCATTATCATGATTAAACATCTAAGTCTGTTTGATGTTCAGCCTCCCATGAACCATTACTTTTAGCAGACTTCCAAGAATCTGAACTTGAAGTATTTGATTAACAGTCTGATCATCGAATTTTCCCACATTTCGACCATTTGGTTTGGTCCAAATTTTCATCAGGCCTTCTGGAGAGATAATCATCTTCACTTGAATGTTGGCCTTCCGAAAATGCTTTAAATCACCTAAAGCTCTTACTCATGATAAACCAGTTTTCATATTTTCACTGATATTTACAAAACATACACTAGTTTTGTACCCCAGTTTGAAATAAAACTTGATGGCATTGCAGATTGTAGCGTACAGGTGGAACAGTTACGTTGAATTGCTGTTTTCCTCCTATATAACGGTTGTCTCCCGAGAAATGTTTCATAAATTGTGCTAATGAAATAAATGAAAAATAACTATCATTCGAAGTAGATATGGCTCTTTAGCGGAATGCATTAGATGTTGTTTAAACATTTTGATATTATAGTCTCTTCACACATCATTTTCAGCTTTCCAAGAATCGAATGCGTATTATAAAAGTATTGCGCATGTTAATAATACATAAGAGTTCATGAGATACGCATTTAAATGATGGATTAACTTTGTTTAAATAACTGTTTTATAAGAGAAACGTGTTATAAACTAGCTATTTCAATACTCATTTATAAAAATTTATTTATATTACCTACTTAAATAAGCTCGTTAAAACTTCATAAATGAGAAAAAAGAAAAGTAAATTTTATTCTTTTATCAAGTAATGCCCGCGCAATGGAAAATTCCATTTATGCTTTCATACACACTACATACCTTACAGAAACATTGCATGCTATACAAAAAAAGGGAGGGGACATTTCTGCATCGCCCGTTCTAATGGGCCGATTGATAAAATTTATCTAGCATTTTTCATGTATCGAAAGCGCGAATGATATGTCTATTAGACTTATATATAGCATTATTCTAAGATAGGTATTTTGCCACAAAATCGCCCTTTTTTAAGACATACCTATTTTTTTTCTATATTTCGATTCTACGACTTAAATTAGGCAGAAGTTCCAAGTTTTATAAAAGTCATACGAATAGTTTTTAATGAAATAGCTCTAAAACTTTTAGCTTCGCAATGTTAATTGAATTTGCCATATGCATGTATATATATGCATCTCCTTTTTACTTCCTTATACGAAGAAAAGAGGTATTGTAATTGCGAAAAATTTCGGGTATTATGTTTTAATGAAAATATCCATTTTGACAGCTCTCGAATCCATTTGGACGATGGTTTTGCTTGACATTAGTACAGACTAAAGAACTCGTTTACAAAAGGGATTGCAAAATGCGTTTAAAATTGATTCAGAAGAGATTTTTTCATGACGTCTGCGCGTATTTACGCATGTATCTCGGACACCTCAAAAACGATTAGCCTTAAAACGCTGCAATTTTTCATATGGGTCTGCTATAACATGCAACAGCGCACCATCCGTTTTGGCTGCAATCGATCTCACCAAATATATACATATATATCCACTCTGTTACCTGCGTTAGTGAGCACAGATTTTCTGTTCTTTAATGTAGGTAAATTGTGCATTTTGTGCTTTAAAAGTAATTGGAGTATGGCTGTTCTTATGTCTCAGTTAAGGTTTCTATGCCTTTAGTTAATATGCATGCAATAATTGTGGAATTATCAACAATCTAAAAGTGTAATTAAACCTAACGGGACCGCTATTTTTTTACATTTGAAACTCTTAGTCGAATAGTGAACTAAGTCAGTTTGTGCTGCATGCAATAACTGTGGAGTTATCAACAATCTAAAAGTTTAGTTAAGTCTAACGGGGCGCCATTTCTTTACATTTAAATATCCTAGTCAAATAGCGAATTAAGTCATTTTGTGCACCAACTTCAGTGTGTTTTTGCCGAGTGAGACCAAATGTATATATTCAATTTTGTGCACTGAAAAATCTGTCTTCCTACTCGCTGGCTGAATTGTTTGTTTTGAATAGAAACTCTAATTTTGATTGTAAATTTGCTTTTTAAATTGTTTTTAACTGGTGTTTATATTTTTCTTTATTTTATAATTTTTAATGAATGTGCTTTGAGTTGGCCTTACCAAAAACTGAATTAATTGAATGAGAAATATATCTCTGATGAAATTTCGGGGATATGAGTTTGAATAAAATGCAGCAAAATACATATGTAATTTAATAGGCTGTACAAGGAAGTCATGTGGTGTCCACATCAGACATTTTATTACACTTACTTCACAATTCGAAATTTAGATTCAATCCAAATAAAGTTCGCAGATATTTTCTGATTTATTTTTAAAATACTACGTATTTTACAGTAATTTTTAAAAAGAAATTCAAAGATTTTTGAGGTAAATCCGATAAACATTTTACCATCACATTAAAGTAGATGTACTTCCAAGCGTACTTTCGAAAAATTGGGCGTTTCATTCAAAATGTCTCGAATTTATATTTTGACGCGTTTTGAAATTTAGCATATTTGTTATAAGAGGTAATAACAGCAAACGAGATTACGAACTTTTTCAAAATTATTTGAAAGTATGAACAATGCATCTTTTTTTCGAACCGTGTACAATGAAAAAAGGAAAATAGATTACTACTAGTATAAATAAAGAATTTATCTCAGCGAATTATTCTTGACGCAAGCTCAGCCAAGGTAATGTTTTAAATTTTTAGGTAAGTTTCTCAAAAAAATTTACAAAATTGAATGCTTAAACATAATTTGAGTCAAAAAATCTAAGCATGGATAAAAACCATATGTGATTTTAGAAAAATGTCTTGTTTTATGTAAAAAAAATATATGCTACGCTATAAATAAAGCAAAGCTATACATAAATGTAATATATAGCCCATGTCGCGGTTTCGACGCATGAAAAATGAAAGTTCAATTTCATCAATCCGTCCAGTAGAACGGGAGATGCAGAACTTGCCTTCTCCCTCCCCTATTCCACTCTTTTTTTTGTTTTGTTTGTGCAGAGTGTACATTGAAATTTCAATGCTTAGGAAACGTAACAATATCAAAATGTGGGTAAGAAGATTTAACACACTGTTTACTATTATATTTTAAAAGGCACGCTTTACTACGAAGCCGATGTATAGTAATTCATTAATTATTTCCTCTGATAATCTATTATATAAAGTTGCTGCTTTATAAATTGTCAGAAACAGTGTGAGCTGTAAGTTAAATTTGTTTTGCATTCCGCCATTTTTTTTCGTGCACCAGATATTTTTATTTTTATTTTTACTTCTTATTCCACAACAACAAAAGCGAAACGTAATTTTGGTATAAATTCTAAGAGTTGAAGCGGAATAAATGTTTTCTACCTTCAGCTGCTTAGGGCAACCAAACATTTTACCGATTTAATGGAACAGTGCATTCCATTTTCTGATAAACAGCTTTTCGTTTAATTTGATTTCATGAAGAAGCCAAGTAGATACATCACAGCACAAGACAGCAACTGTGTCAATACCAAATCAACTTGGATGCTACGTTCGATATGATTTACATTTGCAATCAACTGAAGGAGCCTCTTGTTTATGGGACCAATTTCGAGATGACATGAGAAAAGATTACGCTAGTGAATTCAGCGATCAAATATCCAGGATAAGAGAGCCTTCAGCAAATCGATGAATTCCTAAAATCAAAAGCATAAACATTCATGGATGGAATCGATTTATCAAGCATAGATCATATTACGGTAATCGGGAGTCGGATTTTTGCGAAAATAAAGAATTTAAATTAAATATTAGCTTCGAATAACGTAAAAGGAGGGATTATGTATGTATTTATGTTACGCCAACGGTAAAATGTTCTCCATTTGTTAATGGAGAGATTTTTATACTTTTAAGTAACTGAAGCTAGAGCTGCATTGGAAACTTAAGTCATCAGGGGTTAGTAGTGAGAGATAAACACTGCTCTTACCCGGGGCTGAACACACCAGCTTCCATCTATTGGCTCAAGTACTAACCTTCATATCACATGTGTACAGACCTCAGTACCACTAATTTCTCATCTGAAAATGAGTGGAAGGGAAGGAGACGAGACATTCCTAAATCTATCCAATTATCAATTTTTTTCAATTTTAGAGCTAGATGTAAACAAAGAGAGGAATCTGGAGAGGGAATCTGGGGAAACAATTTATGACTTTAAGTATGAATGAAATAGGAACTTCGGAATAACAGGTTCATTATGATGACATCACACTGCAAGATTGGTGACGATTAAATATATGAATCCCTTTTATTATGTCTATGCAGTTGGAATTGACCAGTCTTAAATTTTCCTATATTTTGAAGAAAGAAATAGAAACAAACACTTTCAGCCACCCCTTCAGACTAATTATAATCCGGTGACTTCTCCGGTGACTAATTATAATGCCGACTAGGGCGGCTCTAATCCCATTGTTGTCACTTTCGTACACAGATCCAATTTACCTCTCACTTCCAAATCTCTGATGGCTTTAAATTACTACTTTCCTAATTTATAAGTTATTTTCTTCTAGAAAGAAAAGCCTATATATACTTTGAATTAAGTGAATTACCTAATCTATTCTAGTTTGAATTCTTCTATTTAGTTTTCATTCTGATTTTTAAATTTCTTTGTTGCTTTGTATGTTTCACGGCTTTTTTCGTTTACTTTATCTGTACTCAATTCTCAAGAGAAATTCTCCTTGCAGAAAAAGCAGTGAAAAACTGCTGTAATTAGAAAACTATTATAATATTTGAAGTTAAATTATTGGCAACTGAAGATTCATTTTAGAAATATTTTTGTGATTGAGTGAATTATTGCAGTTTCCATGGAAATATAACGACTTTTCAAAGGATATGGAATGAGCAAATGTTTTCTAAAATGAATCTTTGACTGATAATAACTTCCATTGTTACAATAGTTTTCTACTTACAATAGTTTTTACTATTTTTTTCCGACAGTGATAAGCTCTGTAGTAAATATAGATATAACTTAATGGTTACCCTACCTCAAATAAGTACAACACATCACCAATCACTTACCTTCTGTCCCACTAAATACGACAATCCTATTACACTCCATCACTGAATACATTTACAGTTACAGCCATTCCGTTTCAAATTCTGAAAATAAGTAAGTTAATTTCCTTTCTGGCATCGATTACCTACCTTTGAATTTGCGTATAAATCTAAAAAATGTAAAATACCTACCTTTTGATTATGCATATAAATCTAAAAGAGTATGAAATTTGTATTTCACAGCCTAACTTTTGATTTTGCGTTTAGATCTAAATGATGTTTTAGATCTGATGTAATAATTAGCATTTAAATGCCTATCTTTTTATTTTGAGTTTAAATCTAAAAAATGTATTAATTTGTACATATTTCTATTATTTTCAAATATCTTCCTTTGTACATATTTCAATTATTTTATATTAATTTGTACCGATCAATGGTTTTTTACTATTTTTACAATACTTTGAGAGTGTCGAGGAATGTTTTTCTAAAGAGAGGATCTCGCTTAATTTAGTACATAATGAGTACTTTAAATTAAAAAGAAAATCTTACTCATTTTTATTTCACTTTCATTTATGGCTAGTATTTTGGATCAAGCGGACTAATTATTTCTCTTTTTTGTGTTTTGTTCGTAGGTTACGATGTAATTCTAGCAAAATAACTAATTTGATTCTTACTTGGAAAAAAGATGAAACACTCTCACTTAATTTGGTTATTCTTATTTGATGGTGAATTGATTTACTCTTGTATACAAGTCAATAATCAATAGCTACCTTTTCAGTACTTTAATTTTTCTTTTTTAATTTTACTGTTAGAATTTTTACGGTTTAAAATAATATTTCTATACACCTTATTAAAATATTAATGTATAATATACATATAAATTCAGTAATTGTTATGATTTGAGATAATATAGCAAATTGAAGGTAAAGTAAAAACATAGATTTCCGGAATTGCATAAAAACTGAATCTCATTAAACACAACAAATCGCAATTAAAATACACGATTGTAGGTGGAGGATTTTTTTTTGTTTTATTATGTTAAGCAAATATATTGCTAAGAAGCTTGAATAAAACTTTAAACTTGTATGATTATACTGAAATTTTCGGATGACCAAAAGTACAGAAATCTGAAAGTCTACTCTCTTTGGTTAACAGTTTAAGGTATTACCTATAATAAGTGGTTCTCTGTTGTGCAGTCCATTTTTAAAAGACTTCGGTATTTACACACACTCATCTTTCATGTGATAAGATATTTCAGTTGAATGACTGGTGTATCACTCATGTAAAAAGAATTCGTTTCATTAAATATGATTAATTTTCTGATTTAAGCTAAATCCTTTTTTTTTTGACTGGGAACTTAAAGAGATCCACGGGTATTATCAAGTAAAAGTTTGGAAAACGTAACAGGAATTATTCTTCAAGAGAAGCATTCGTAAATAAATAAAATACGTACTGGAAAAATTCACCTGACAGAAAAAATTATTTCTTGAAATAACTATGCAAACTACGGCGTTTGGTAAAGTAAGAAGATTAAATTTTAGACTTCTGTCATCGTTTCTAAAAGAGGGGGAAATGTTAAAAGTTGAATGTAAGCTTATGTTGGTCGTGAAAAGAAAATCGTAAGAAACCTTATCAAAACACATAAAAAAATTTCAATTTTTAAAGTAAACAAAAGACGTGAAAACTTTATCTTTTTTTTTCATTTAAAATATTTCTCGTTTCTTTTTTCATTCATGGAGAGTTAAAAGATGGCATACATCGGAAATTAAAATTAACAGAAGAAAAAAAAATAGAGATAAAACTAAAGATGAAGAAAATGAAGAAAAAATTGAAATGTGAAAATTAACAATTTCAATAAACGAGTGGAATTTAACAAGGAAACGAGACTTGTAATGAATATGGAAAAAAAGGAATTTAATAATACCTGGAATGAAAACAAAAATTATGAGGCGTGAGTTTTAAAATCTGGTAATTAATTTAAAATTAGTAAAAAGAAAACCAATTAGACCATTAATTTGCACATGAGAAGTAAACTGCACCTAATTTCAGGAAACTGTAAACAGCTTACAAATTTCTGAAGGTTTTAGATTCATATTCTCAAACATACTTCCCTGCATGCGTTATGCATATGCCAGGAAAACCACTTTACAGTTGATTTTCTTTATTATTTTACAAAGATCTATCGTCGCCCAAACTCTTAAGTAGTTTCACAATGTACAATTAGCTATCTAATTTAATGAAATTTGCACTGTTTAGTACAACATATATGATATAATCATCTTTCGTATCTGAAAACACGAAAATGTACAATCTTAACTGTTATTGTTGTCTTGCCCATATCACATGGAACAATGGTTGCCAGAGCCCACACCGAAAAGACGTTGGACTTCTACTTTCGACCCCCAATTTTGAGGGAGAGCACCCAGGGAGGGATCCAGGGTCTTCCACCCCTCTTCTCTGCCACCAATCCACAGGAGAGGACTTTTGGCTCGCCGTATATTTGTGCCGCCATGCCGCACTGGCACTATACATTTACAAACATCCATGTCTTCCCCGGGATTCGAACCCGGGCGCTTCGTTACCGTAATAGGCTTCCCTAATCACTATACCGCCTGGGCGACACAAGCTAAATTAATTCATATATGTGTCAAATGTCAGACGTTCTCATCAGAAAACTTTCAAATTTACTTTTAATCGTTCTTTTAATATAATAAAATATTAAATATTATATATTTTAAAATTATAAAGGAATAATTGTTAATATTATAAAGGAATAATATTTTAATATTATAAAGGAATAATTTAATATTGGCTGTCAGCTAAGTACTGAAACGAGGCTTTGCTTTCAAAGACTAGGTATTAGATTGATTGAGTTATTTGGCGCCGTTAATCAAATCTCTGTAATCTCTACCTAAGCAGGGGACAAGTGCAATTTGATTTTCTCTAAGCACAAAGGGCATGGTATCCTTACAATCTCCAAGTATATAAAGAATATTGTTTTAAGAAGCGTAAGGAATATGGTATGCGTGAAAGCTCCAGAATACGTTACGATGTTCTTGACATTTCCATATCAAAATTCTTGACGTCTTGACATCTCTAGATTCCTTTTTAGATTCACAGATGCGTCATGTTCGATCTGGGCAATACTTCCAGCCACATGTACGAAAGTGTTACTCCATGTTTTTCAAAGTGTTTTACTTAATTTTGGGCGCCACTATAAAGTCCTCAACCAGGTTAAAGAAGAAATCTAAGACGTCGCGTCGACAGACAAGCGCTTTTACCGAGTGAAATATCTAGAACTGTAAATGGCTCCATAAAATTTCTATAACTATAAAATTTGAATGATTTGACCTTCATATGTAAAGTGTCGTCCGTCACAAATTGATCTGATAATTTACATTTAGAAGGTAATCTACTTTTAGGTTGAATATTTAAATTCTTAATGTATTATAGCAAAATATTAACTTTATAGTACATAAAATGTTTTCTTTCTACACATTTAATAAGAAAACGAAACAAATTAAAGCTCAAAACATGCAAGTAAAAAAAAAAGTTAAAAATATTAAATTATCGTTTTGCTTATTTACATAATAGTACACCAGTGAGCAAACACGCCAGATGAGTGAGCTACAACCAAAGCAATAGATATAATTTCTATATACTGAAAAACTGAATATAAAATGTAGTACTAATTTAATGTGTTGTATACAAAGTTGCTAGTTGCGAACAAAGCAAAATTTACGAGTCCTACGTATACCTTAAAAGAAGTGCGTAACAACATTTCAGAACGAATAAAGTTAGTTCATTCTTTTAAAACAAAAACCAATTCGTAAATAATTTTCGTGTTGCCAAACCAGGAAACAAAACTTTGGACACGTCAGGTTAATACTTATACCTATGATGTCATGATTTAAATTTAATGTAGTGTAATATCTTTTTCTTAATATCAATGAAAGAATTAAAATGGCAATAACATATCGTGCCAATTTTCTCAATTAAAAAACAAATTTGCCAACAGCAGCTATTTAAAATGCTGACATTAACGCAAAAGTTTTGACACAATGACGTCACATAAAATCGCGTGCGTTCTTCAGCGTTAGAGCATGACCTTAGATAATAATCATATATTTAACATTTGACGACGCTATTTTGATTCCATATTTTGTGAAACTTACAAATGTTTTATTAATACTTTTAAAATAAAGCAGATTTTTATCTTCAGCTTGTGAGACTGTTAAAACTCGGAAGAATGAGGGCGACAAATAGCGTTTTCAGAGTTTTTAATTAATATTTCGGCTGATTAAAGACGGACAAAGATAACAATGGCCGAAATGGCTTCGCACGAATTTTTGGAATCCCGGGTATCTCTCTCGAAACTGAACTGTCCACTGTTCCGTAGGAAATAATACCACAAACAAACAAACAAACATATACGCATAGATTCTAGTAGTATATATAGCAGTAGTAATATATTAATTATAATGAAATATCAGGTATTATTACAATGATGCCCTATATAACTAAGAATGCTCGAAAAATAATTTAAAATCGCCTTTGAGGTATAAAGCAATGTTCTCATACCGAAACTGTGTAAAGAAAATTGTGATATTAAAAATAAAATATATATGTATGTATATATATAAAATAAAAAAAATATGAAAGGTTTCAGATATTAAATTAAGTCCAAAGGGGCTTTTTCTTTTTTAACACCTTGCGTGTTACCTTTGTTTATTAAATATCATGTTCTTCGCACTTAAACCATAAAATTCAGTTTAAGAATAATATCGCAAAATAATTTTAAATTGAGCATATCTTTAGAATTTCCGATACATAGTCTCACGCGCTGGAGGTGAAAATGTATTTTCTGTACTACGTTGCCATGGCTCGCTTTGAAATCCTTGAGTTTCTTAATCGGAAATTCTTTGTTAAAGTTTTACGAAATATGGAAACGATAAAAAACAAATTCCAAATCTTAAATTTGGACTTCTAGCTGCCCATATTCGCAGTAGGATAACGTCATTCAAAATTGGATGGCTCTAGGTACCGTTGCTTTATCACAATGCGAGAAACGTATATACATTTATGCAGATTCTTCATTATTTAATTTATTTAAATATAATACAGAGCTCTAATATTTGGTGGCAACAATTTGAAAAGTGAATCAACGCAAAATTCCAAAGCGAAATTAATAGTCCATCTGAGCAAATGGCCCCTTTGGACTAATAAAGTTAACTCTTTACAAAGAAGTTATACAGTTCCCACATTATATATAAATTTATGTTCTGGAGTAATTAAGTTCATAAATGCAGTAATAACTCGGAAATTGATGGAGGAATAGAACAAAAGGAATTTGAAGTCAGCTTTCGAACACTTTTGGTATTGCTTGATATACTAAAAAATTTTAATTTATCTTTCGTTCGTTACAGCACATAGTGGATTTTTAAAATGTTGTCATTCGGCAAAGCCTAAGACTTCTATTTTCTTTTTAAAATTTTATCAATTTGTTATTTTGCAGCAAACTGAAAGATTTAAAAAAAATTATAACATTTCTTAAAAATTTAAAACTTTTCCGTATCTTAATAATATATTTGTAACTGATATAAGTTGAAACATATTTAATTTATAATATATCCAGTTTACAGCTTCCATGAAATCTGGAGATTTGCTGTAATTAACGAAAGATGCTTCTGTCGCACGTAATGATTATGTAAATGATACATTAATATACGTTACGTTATAAAGTTTTCAATATTTAGAAATTCTTTACAATTTTTTAAATTACGAATGGAATATATTTCTTTGAAATACCAGATTGTATTCTAAAGTCTTCAGATTGCACTTTTCTTATTTATTCTTACTTAAATGTTTTTACTTTCTTTTTAATTAACGATTCATATTTGTACTTCGAAGCCAAAAATCAACTTTGAAGTTACTATTTAAGTTGTAACATTGACTACCTCGCAACTGATAAATAGTGAAATGTAATGCAAGTCGGCAAAATGTTTTAAAGTAAGACACATATCGAATTAGCTCGAGAAATATCGAACAAAAGATCGATTTCTGTTTACAACCAACCAGAAGATACGCTTGTTTATGGGTCCAATTTCGAAATGACAAGGAAATGTTTACGGGAATGAATTAAGCGATCAAGTATCTGGGCCAAAAGCTTGCAACCAATCAATAATGCTCTTAGATCAAAAGTTTCTGTATGAGGGTTTAAGCATTCATAAGTTATTGAGTTTATTTAATAAGTTATAAAAGGCGCTTGTTACTCTTCCTTTTTAGTTTTTAAATTTTTTAAACATGTATTTAGTTTACAAACATACGCCTGGTATCTGTATTTGTTATAAACTTGAAAATATTGGAGACAAATTTTGATAACATTAGTGTTATAAATAACCAAATATATAACTGTGAAATAATGGTTTACATAATAAATTTAGGTCTCTGATTTTCGAGTTGTGTTTCTTGGAATTCTAATATTCCATGAACACGCTTTTTCGTAAATAAAAATTAAAAATCCGGGGGGAGGAGGAAAGGTTGAATTTGACATGGTCCTCAGTATTAAACATTTAAATTAACTGGTTAAATAATTCCTCCTTTTTGCTCTCACTGTTATCTAAAATAGTATGAAATAGAGCTACGTTTATGTGTAACTTCATAATGAAGAAATGATATCACTCCAATTTCTGCACACATTATACGCAAAACTGATATATTTTAATTGCTTTTTTTTAAATCTACCTTTTGGAGGACATTTCGGGTTTTTAAGCAAATTTCATTAATGATTTTACTTTGCATTTTTGCCACTTTTCCTTGGGAAGGACCAGAATTTTTGGATGAACTGTAAAGACTAAAATATATATTGGGATGGTTCATCAGTTAATTCTGGATACAGAAAATCAGGAACGTTCTTATGGAAGAGAAATTATAATAAATTTCGACGTATCCTTCTCCTTAAGACGTTATGTCGGAGTTGATTGGAGCTTTCTTCTTTCATTTTTTTTACCTTATTTGTTTTGGGTTTTTGTGATGGGTTATCTTAATTTTTCTTTGAACACTTACAGTATTATAATTTTATATTTACAAGATATTTTAAAATTTATTTTTCTGAATTTAATTTTTTGCTCTTTGTGGAAAACTGGTACAAATATTCGTACTTTGTGTATATATGTATATATATGTATAGATATGTAATGACAGAAAGACTTAGAATTAACGATGCCGTAGAAATACTGATGGCGTAGACACTGAAGATATTGGATTTCACAGATGTTTATGAATAATGAAGAGTAACCTAGCAGCCTAGGCCGATATAATGTCATCTTTATTTTAAGAAGCGTATTACGGCCCAAACATCATGGCACACTACATGGGCCTATTTCAAAATATTTATAGTTTTGATAGCTTTCCAGCGAGAAGAGAAGAGCAGGCAGTAGTCAAGCTAGACAAAAACGTAGAAAGCGAGTGCAGTTGTGTTTAGGATGAAATCTTAATTTACAATGATGTTTTTGGTTGGGTAATTAATAAGGATTTAAATTCTTATTGGATATTTTAGTTTTAGTTTCATTTACATCATCAGCGTTAGGTAAGAATCATAGCACAAGGATTTGTCTCGAAATGACGCAGGGCAGAAAAACAATTGAGATCTTTAGAATGGAGAGGGGAAAATAGCAAATTAAGCATTAGGGGTATTGCTTATTTAAATTATCATTTATCTTTTACATATTTCATCTTACTCACACACACATGTATATATATATATATATATATGTATGTATATACAAAAAGAAACATAATAATACGCTAAAAATTAAAAACAAAAATTTTTAAACCGGTCCTGCGCTATAGGTGCAAGATTGAAGTAAATAAACTTAAATCATCTAAAGTTAATATTAAATTGGAATCATAGCAAGGGTTTTCCTCTGCAATATTAATAATTGAAACCGTATATAAGTGGTTTAACATAACACCTAAACAAAACAAAATTAAAATAGGAATTCATAGTAGAATAAATTCGAAAAATATAAATGCGAAAGGGAAAACATACAAATTTATAAAAATGTAAAAATTAATCTCCTTTCACTGAAACTTCAATTCAAAACTCATCACGTGAAAATGAGTTAAAGCTTCACAAAAGTCGATTAATACATTTCGAAAACATGTTTCGTTCTCCCGGTTCATTTGAGATCAAAAAACCAAAAAAAGATTCAATTAAATTTTCATTTAAGACATTTAAATTCATATAAAATCGAAAATTCGAATCTGAAATGTACCAGAATTTTCCCGACACGCTTTCGAAACACTTGGAAAAAGGAATAAAATATAACATTGTGCCAAATTGACTACTCAAGAAAAACCATAAAACACACACACAACAACAAAAAAAATTGGTCTAAAACCATTATATCCAAATTCGAATTTCAAAATCAATTACAAGTAAAGAGAAAAACAAATATACTTCAAAACAAGTTGTCATTTAAACAACACAAAAATTGGGTGGTGCCGGATTATGTTAAACTAAAGTTTTAATACCAAGAAAACGAAACACTTTTCATAGAGATTTCTATAAGTAATAAAATATAATCTGAGCCTTAAACATGTAAATACTGTAAACCTATTTGAAACAAAAATAGAAAAAACGCAAACTTACTGAATTCTAAAGACAACCTTCTTAATGTAAGCTAATAGAATTCTTAAAACGACCAAACTATGTTTCCTGCCAAAGAAAGTAAAATCCAAAGCTGCTTCTGGAGAAGCAAAAATTTTGTAGTTCTCGCACAAAGTATGCAATAAGGTTCAAAGTGTCCAACAGAAGAACTAAGTATTTTAACATATGTTTAAAATGGCCTATGCTGTTAAACTTTGTGTGCGGAGTGCCAAAAGTTGGGTGCAGTCTGTAAAAATTATTACCGACGAGAAGGGTGATCATCAACTCCAAAATGGTGGCCTAAGAAACTTCTGAAACATGCTGTCTTTTGTAAAATCTTAAAACGTGAAAACATAACTGGCTCAAATTTGAAGAGTTTCCTCTTCAATTGGTTTATATATATATATATATATATAAATCCTCTTAATTGGTTAATTATATTCCTCTTCAATTGGTTTATATATATAAACCAATAATTCACAATAAATTATAATAAGAAAATTTTCTATGTACTATCTCCAAGGAAACGAAATTCAATTTAAAACCATCATTGAAGAAGGTATTGTTAGAATTTTAATAAGAATTTAAAACTAGAATTTTTTAGTCCTCCATTGCTTTAAAAACAGTAAAGGAAAAACTTAAATCGAAAAATGGCTAAAATCAAAGGAAAAACTTATTGAATAAACAGTTATTGTCATTGATAGCAGATTAATCGACTTATCAATGAAATAAACAAAAAATAAGAGGTAGTGTTTCATCTTACTTCCATGTAAGCATCAAATTATTTCACAATCATAATTCATAATTCACAATTGATACTCAATCAAAATAAAGATATTAGTCATCGTAAATCAAAAGAATCCTGTTAAAAAGCAAATAATCTTTGAAATTAAAGCTTCTCACTAAGAACACAATTAAAAACTGAAATATACATATATAATTACAAAACATTTTTTAAAAACAAAATATAAATATATCTATTATTTTCGCGCATTAAGCTGCTAAAATTCTTTGTTGCATTTATAAGATTATTTGAAATTTATTAATTATGAATTTCAATTTTCGTCTTTGTGAAAAAGCAGTTCTAAATTTCGTACTTTATGTTTTTACTGATATATCTATAGTTTATGATTTATATGCATATTTAAAAGGATTATCTGGAACATTAATATATTAATTTATGAAGAATTGTGAAAGTTTATAATTTAGAATTGAAGACAATGACTAGTTTTCAGTTATTCCTTTCATGCGTTTGTTTTAAAAGCAGCTAAGACTGAAAAATCAGTCTAAATTTTACTTCACTTAAATTCGTTACCTTAAACGCTTCAATTCCTGGTTTTATACATGAAAGTAAAATAAATATGGAGTAATAAAATGCAACTACTGGCGATTGTAAATTTGACATGCAAAATGCGCATTTTAATTTCAAATTGCACACATACAGCAGAACGTTTTACGGAGATAGTATGCGATCTATATATAGAATATGTAACGTAGTATATATGGTGTAACATAGCAAAGTATGCCTTCTGTGAAAAAACATCACCGAAGGCGAAAATAGTTACTAAGGAAAAAGCAATCTTGTAGAATGCTGACACTAGCTCTTCGCCCAGTTATCGGTTATTAGAAAAGTTGCACAAATTAATTCAGAGACGCAATCAAATAATTTGAAACTACTCAAGTTCCTTAACATTCGTTAATGAAATTACAAAAAAGAAGCAATTTCCTCTGTTTTCCAAGACGGTAGTAAGCACTTCAGTTACTTAGCACTTTAGTTTTAAGGTTTACTAAAAGCACTGTTACCAGTTAGGTTTTACTGCAAGGTGAAACGTAACAAGGGGAGGTGATGAAAAGGCCATATGCTTTAATAAGATTTGCAATTACATCTAATAATGCCTCCTGTAATGGATAAGCAAACAGGTTAATTAAATTCGTACACATTCTGTAATTATATGTTGTATAATAACAGCGGAGAGCAGTTGGTGGTTTGGTTTACATTCTATATAGCTGAAATTTACGTGGCGTTACCATATCACAGACTCATCATGAGCAAAATCTGATAAGCAAATATACATGCATATGTTAAGCCCATATACACCGCATATGTTACGCTTGGAGTAGTTGTCAAGTTTGCAGATCAGATAAGTATTCTGCCAGATATTAAAAATCAAATAATCAAATAATATAAATATAATGATCAAATATGCTATTTAAAGCGCTAACAAAAACCTGGAAAATGTAACATTTTCAGTTCTAAAAGAAAGGTACAAACTATTGAACATTGGTATGTAAGTATGCGAGGGACGTCTGCTAAGATAAGGGACATCTCCAACTTGGCCTGCTACAAAAAAAGTATCCGTATTCGTATTAAATAGTCAAAAAATACAAATCCTTCATACAGTCAGTGAATTGAAAGGTACTTCCATCCGAGTGCCTTCGTAGCGTAATTGGTAGATGGCCCGGCTAGAAATCAGGAGTTACAGATTCGAATTTCGGTGAAGGCACTGCACGTTTTTCCCGTCTCCTGCTTCGAAATAATCAAATTAAAGGAAAAAATGATAATTTATCTCCCCCAGGATTTGATCATAGCGTTCTCGCACTCCAGTCGTCCAGCCCTGATTATTCGTTGTGTGTTTGAAGAATTGTATTCGTAACTTTCGCTTTGAATTTAGGAATACTTATTTGTGTCATCTCCTACGAAAAGAACTGTCTATTGGAACTATTTTATCGTGTACATTATATGCATATTTTATATTTTTGATTGCTTACATTTGTGATAGCTCATTTGTTTAAATTTTGATACTTTTACAGTAAGAAGACAGCAGCTGACGAGCTGGGCCAGGGGGTAGAAAGCAGGTACAGTTGTGTTCAATATGAAATCTTAATTAGAGTTAGATTTGGTTCTCAATGCATTTAATTGGATAATTAATACTGCTGTAAAATTATTACTGCTGTTTGATTTTTAGCTGCATTTACATCATCAGAGTTATGCAAGAATCATATGACATGCATTAGTTTCGAAATAAAATAGTTCGGAGAAAGACTGCCATTTTTAGAATAAATAGACAAAATACCAAATTAAGCATTAAGGGGCTATTGTTAATTTAAATAATAATTTATCTTTTACATATTTTTATCTTCCATATATACATATACGGGGATGTCATATTTCACGACCGACGAATGGCGCTGCTCTCTAGAACGTCGTCTTTGGAAAAAATAACGCAGAAGAGGCCGCCACAACCACGGGAGATATCTAAGATTTAATAAGATAATCATATGTTCTAAAGATGAAAAATCTTTTTTCTACTTTTCTCTATTGTTCGAATTTTCTTGTAAATATTTATGCTCATGTCGTCTATTTTTACAGTGTATTACTATCCACTGTGGATATTTCCATTAAATGTTCAAGTTAAAATGTCAATTGGACTAGTCTATTTGTCCCCTAGACATTAAATTCTTCAGCTATTTATGAACTTTTTAGATGTCGAGGAAAGAATAGTAAATATCTGTTCTATACATACATACAGTTTTCTATGTTAGGCAGCTTATGCACTTGATTTTATTATATTTTTAAGTCTTTTAGTCCTTTACTTCTTCTAAAATAATTGTTTTTATATATATTCGATGTTTTAATGCGTAGATGAAAGAATCCGGTACTTTAATTTCTGGCAATCGAAGGGAATTTACTGCGTAATTAGAAACATTGATGCACAAACCAAGAATTTTCAGACGTGACCGTTTCAAAACATAATTTTATTGCAGGATGATTCACTCCAGATCATCATTCTGTAGACAAGATATTTTTCAGTCATAGTTGAGTACACTAATTTCCATGTACACGGGTTTTAAAATACGACGCCATATTAAATAAGTAACACATAACAGTAAAGCGTCTTGCCAGGAGGAAAGCGTAAGCGAAAGTGTCGCGGCAATTCAAAGGAAGAAGAGAGGGAGTAAAAAAGTTTCAGTTCGAGTTAAAAAAGCTTTGGTTTACAATGATTTTGATTGGACAAGAGATATCTGCATTAAGCGTTACGTAACATGGAAAGATTTCGAATTTGGGAGAACAGATGAATTTAGGAGGAAGATCGTAAAATTTAGAAAAGTTAACTTTGAGGTTACCAATCATTTCTTAGAGGAGCCATCGTCTTTTATTATATATATATAATTTCTAGCCTAGCACGTAGAAAACGAAACTGTTATCTTTGCGTAACAAGACATGGAACTCCATTTAAAAATGCAATTTCATGTTTTTTAGTATAAAATGACTTATTTACTCATCCTATCTACGATGAATAAAATAACACCGAATACATTTTACAGTAGGTTGCATTTAAGTACATATATATGTAAAGTATAAAAAATACGATAGCTGCTTTACAAATAATTGGCGATCTCAAAATTAACTATTCTAGATTTGGTGCTCGGCTATTCTGCCATCACGACTATGCATTAAAATGTCATTAAAATATTATATATACACACACATATATATATGTTTGTGTATATAATATTTTAATGATATTACCTACACACACACACACACATATATATATAGAGAGAGAGATAGAGAGAGAGAGAGAAAGAATAAAAACATATATAAAATAAAACAAACAGAATAAAAAATATAAATATTTCAAAGTATACCAATCGCTAATTTTTCTGGTGTAAGTAATATGAACACATTATATAGCTTCTAAGAGTACGTTATTAGCCCAAAGAGCGTTAGCCGAGAAGGGCTATTAATTTCGTATTGGCATTTTGCGTTGGTTCACTATAAATGTCGGGTCACTGCATTGGAATATGGCGGAAGAAATACCTTATATACTCCCCCTTTTAAAGGGCGACTGGGAATAAGGGAACCCAAGCCCAGTGGTGGAGCATCATCATCCACCATCTTTTCTATTTCGGGCACTACACCAGAAAGGCATGCGAAGAAGGAGGGAGAAAACCTTATAAATGTAATATGATGCAAGAATCTTGTTGTGGATTTTTGCTTTTGGGTTTTTCTGAGTTAAATGTATTAGAGCAATGTACAATATTACAAATTTTAACGACGACAGTAAGAGTTTTCATGCCTCCCAACCGGTATAGTGGTTAGTGTCGCTGACTGCCGTGCCGAAGAGCTCGGGTTCAAATCCCGTAGAAGGCATGGATGTTTGTAAACGTATAGTATCGATGCGGCATGGCGGCACTTTAAATATGCGGCGAGCCGAAAGTCCTCGCATGTGGTTTAGTGGAAAGGGAGAGGGGTGGGAGACACCTAGACCTGTCCCTCCGGGGTGCTCTCCATCAAAATTGGGGCGGAACTGAGCCAAAACGTACTGTAACCTGTTAGGTGCTCAAAGCTATTGCCAACGACAGGAGTAATCTAGCGCTCCTTGACACGAGAATTCTCGTGGGCTTGGGCTGATTCTGTCAGACAAGTGAGCATGAGCAACAACAAGTGTTTTCATGTGTTCTTCTCGCTCATTCATTCCTTAACGAGTTTCGTCTCTGTCACAGCAAAAATATATGATGATCAATAACTAGATGAAAAAGTAGAATAAAGTTGAATGCTCTAAATTGAATTTACATTGATGAGTTACATTCAAAATATTTCAGGTAAACAAAGTATGCAGCATAGTGTTATGTTCCATGTTAATTTAAGAGATGTGTAAACATAAGTCTCGTATCTCAGTTAAAAACATTCATGAACTCAAGGCTTTAGCAAATAATGAACCAGTTATCCTGCAAAATGTTTGGAGCTATACAATTAACTTTAATTAATTTATAATTATTATATTATGTTTAATACGTTTGACATTATCTAGTTAGTCGTAATTTGTCTGCATAATTAGCCTTTACCTTAATAATTACGCAATTACCTTCAATATGTTTATGATAAATTCGCAGTATGGAATCACATCTTGTTAGAAGACTGAAAGATATAATCAGGTAATAAATTGAGATTAAGTAAGTTAAAAATTGCATATTTATGAAACATCCGACACCAATATATATATATGTATGTATACACAGACTTTTAATTACCGTATATTCCTACGTATAACACGCACTTTCAACACAAGAAACGTGATTGAAATTTACTGGCAGGCGTTATACGCCGGGTGTAAAAATGACAGATTTAAAAATAAGGAATGACCATAAAAAATTAGATATCTATATATACACTGCACAAATTTCCGCAATCAACTTGCTTTTCAACTCAGCCTGAAATTCAACTTGCGTTTTTCATGTCTCGAAATGCGCGACGTAGGATATGTATTAGATTTATATATAGCATAGTACTAATATAGTTATTTTGACACAAAATCGGACTTTTGTGAAATGACATGCCAAGCTTTTTCCATATTTCGATTCTACGACTCAAATTATGCAAAAACTGTCAAGTTTTGTAAAACTCGCACGAGCAGTTTTTAAAAAATTAGCTCTCAAAATTTTAGCTCTTCAATGTAAATTGAATTTGATATATATTTATTACCATTTCTTTTTTTATTAAATTTACTTGATTCCTTTTTCCGGAATTCGAAATTTGGGCTTAATCCAAATATAATTCGCACATATTCTGTGATTTATTTTTTAAATTTGTATTTTTAAATAACATATGTAAATTATTTGAAAACCTTTTTGTATTATAACCTATAAAATTTGTAAAATCATCTTAAAGTAGATGTATTTCTAGGTACACTTGCAAAAATTTAGAGTTTTTTATTCAAAATTTCCTAAGATATAGGTGAATTTACATACTGGCCTGTTTTGAAATTTGGCATAATCGTTACAAGCGATAATAAAGTGCACAATAAATAATAAGTTCAAATAATTTAATAAAGTGCGCAAACAA